>NDFZ01002365.1:0-17787 GCA_002192655.3 Mamestra configurata
CAAAATGTTTCACCCACGTCAATTTAAAAACGTCACCACCAAAAATAAATACAAGTTACTTTTACAACGCGACGAAATAAAAAAAAGACAATAAACATATTCTCATACATCTCGTCGAGACCTCTCTCCGAAAATTGGCTGAATACACAAATACTTTCGCGCGCCGAAATAAACAGAAAAAAAAAAGCAAAGGTCGGCAAAATGGCGACAAGCGGACACATTGTTCTGTGTGTAGCAATTAAAGTTGTAAAATGGCTTTCGTTTACGGAATATACATGGTTTTACTATTACATAGTTTCGTTAAAAGGTGAGTTTTAATTAAAGGGTCGCGAAAATGTGTTGGGTGTTTTTAGTTTAAATGCAGTATGTAATGTTAACATTGGGTAAGAAAAAGATTAGTTCTAGGAGTAAATTTATTCGACAGAGATTAAGAAACTTTACCCTCCTTCAGGGGCTATCGAGTAATAACTAGTCGAATTGAGAACACCAACTAATTCAAAGTCAGTTAAAGATATGTCATGAAACGAAAAATCAAAAGTGGGCACCGATTAAACAAATTGAATTCAAAAATACAAACAAAGTACAAACATTATACATGGAAAAAATCTAATTAAATTATTGGTTCTTTTATTCAAGTCGTTAATAAAAAATTTAGAAAACATACGTTGATTGGTAGGGAATTCCTTTTTCAAGGATTGGAAATCATCTAATGATTTCTTCGGCTCTTATTGACTAAAACCCATCCGTGTTCCCAAAGCCCTTTGCTTTCCAGGGCCGCGGTGCCTCTTTCGCAATGGCTTAAGCCCCCAATTATTCTTTGCCAATCCACGTCTGTGTTTCTGCTACTCAAATTCGAAAAAAGAATCAGCTAATTTTTATACAAAATAATCATTACAATGGTTAGTTATTTTGTATAAATAATGTTGTTAGACTTTGTCGCTATTTAAAAACTGTCACAGATATAATAAAATGCCCATCTTAACATAATTCTTCTATCCCCTACAGCTAAATATGGGTTTCCCCAAATACCTTGAGTGAACGATCATGTCAAGGAAAACAAAGAAATCAAAAACGTTTGTCGTAACAAACAGAAACAAGATGTTTGAAGCCGTCGACGCGAAGAGAATCATACAATGTACGACGAAATAAAGACAAATATTTTATCGGTTGTAAAAATACTGAATGAGATTCTTTTGTTTTTGGATTCCATTCATGTTTTTTTCGACGAAAATGTTAAATGTGTACGATAATCTTGAAATTCTATTGAATAATCATAAAGTTTTGCAGTGGCTTCGCACTCGTAGTAAACCCACAGAAACCTTGCAATTTACAGGGATAAAAATTGCGCTATATTACGAGAGTTGTATCAGTGAAATGTTTTTTTCAACCAGGGGACCAATTATTATTGTACAAATTTTTAAGCATCTCATATGCAATCTATCAAAAACACCTCTTTGTTCATTTTGACGGATATCAACTGAGATGCAAATGTGAAGGTTGCATAAAAATGAGAAAAGCCTCGATCCCTCAAGTCAGTATAAGTCCTAAAGTTAAAAAGCAAACAATTTTTTTATAATATAAAAGCGGTTACGAATTGTATGTGATCCAGTTCCGTGAAAATACGATCTAAAGTAGTCATAGAACTATTTGTATAGTAGTTTACGCACTAGATACGACCGATTCGTCTCCGTCTGCCGTGAGTCTTCAATTCGGAAAAAATATGGACAGACCGAAGTAGCCGTAGTACTGTTTGTATGAACGCTTCGCATTACCTCGGATTCAAATCGGACATATCCGCACGGCTCGACAGCGGGTCGGGGCGTAGGGTAGATTTGGATCAGAGATCGGATTAGTGCGTAAGCAAAATCCAAATCCGGTCCGAGTTTTGTAGACTCTCTAGATAGATTTCACGAGTTCGAAGTGGATGCAGTGCGAAAATCAATATCCGAATTCAGTCCGAGTTTTTGGCATCCATATTTTTACGGATTCGGATCGGATGCAGATAAATATTTACGAGAATCGTGAATATCTATTAAAGATAAGATAGCTAAAATATAAACTTTAGAATCAAACAAGAAACCTTAAAAGGTAAACATGAAGAAAATACATTTTAATCAAAATTAAATTGTAACGGGAATCCTTACGGGGCTATAAATAAAGTTAAACTAAATTGAATTTGAAGACATCATTCCAATGTATAGGAAAACGAAGTTAATTTAAACATATGTAAGGTTTCCGAGATACGTGCCAACTTTTGTAAGAAAACCTTGATAGATGACAGCTTGTGTCTAGTCGTCTTTAAATACCTATTTTTTTTGTTAGAGTTGGAAGTGGAAGGCCCAAAACTAGATGGATTAGCGTGTTTTGGAGCAAATCCTCAGCATTGGGTGGTTTTGGATTACGAATACAAGAAGATAGTGTCAGATTTTATAAAAGTTTGAAATACTGATGCCATTTAGTGTCTGAAGCATGAAATTGCAGACATAAAATATTCATCATCTGCCTAGCCTTTTCTCAACTATATTGTGGTCAACTTCCAGTCAAACTGGATTCAGCTGAATACCAATATTTTACGTGAAGCGGCTGCCTACCAGACCTCCACAACCGATAAACGGGGTAACACGGTAGTTTTTGGTAAGACTGGAGTCAGATTTACTGGCTTCTGACAATCCGTAACGACTGCCAAAAATCTACAATTGACAGCCGGGAGCAAAGGCTTAACATACATTCCGAGGCATGGAGGAAACTCGGTATATTAAGATGGTCACCCATCCACAGATACACCTTGGAAAGCGTTTCTTAATCTTGATTGACCCGTGCGGCTGTTATTCTTGAGCCACTCATAAAACACTCTATTGAAAAAACCGTGCGTTTTTTCAATAGATACTCACTACTTTTTACATCACATGAATTCTTGCTTTTCATCTTCAACCACCTACTACAAGGGAACAACAGACAACACATCACTTGTTTCAACAACAAATAACACTTCACAAATTCAGACACAACTTGACAAATTACGACGTCCGACGTAACAAAAGCAATTTAAATTCAAGCAAAAACAATTGATCAAACAAACCACGTACGAAAACGAAAACTGCCAAGGGATAGGTTAACGTTTATTGTTTTTCAACGTGAATACCTCCTGGGGGACAAGCTTGGCTGATGTTGTGTTATTATGGTACAAACGACCAACTTTAGCGGGCGCCTGGGGAATATTTATCAAGGAAATGTTGCTGCTACGATAGAGCACGGAGACGCTTAATCGGCCGCTGTTAGAATCGTCATTGTCAACACGCTCCATTAAAATTGTCACTTTGGTGCTTGGTAATGGTAAAAAAATGGTAATACATTCAGCATGATTCAGCTGAACCGGTTCAACTGGAAGCCGACTCTAATATAGTTGAGAAAAGGCTAGGCAGATGACACAAATGACGTATGGGATATCATTAGTTCGGTTGAGAGACGTCCTCTGCTGCACATAGACCTCCCCTTTTAGTCACGATAGTACGGTCCAGTGTGTCGGGTATCCAGCGGCNTGCACATAGACCTCCCCTTTTAGTCACGATAGTACGGTCCAGTGTGTCGGGTATCCAGCGGATTTCAGCGGCTTTTATCAGTCTTTGGTCACCCTTATTCCCAGGCCCTGCAATACTTCGTCTTTCAACTCATCGGCTATCTATTCTGCGTTTAGGAAGTGACAGTTTTGAATGGCAAAGACGCCAAAAAATTACATTCATAACACTGTCTCGTTTCTTCAACCTATTTCCAACGAATGCTAATCTAGGTCTCCACTTTTGCACGTCATTTAACTTAGTCTTTAGTTTCCTGTATCTGATCCCTTGCCTGCTATTTTGACTAGACCATAGATGCACCTGGCTTGTGGCCTGTCACACCTATGAGCCAATACACTTTTATCAGCACGGATTTTATTAGTACAGCCTTCCCTGCTAGCTTGGCGATTCCGCGTTCTGTGACTTTACTGTCATTACTGGGCGCGCTTTTATGCTGCTATATTTTTATCGTTGTGTAGCGGATGATAGTGGATGTTTGGCAGAATTATACGACGGTTATTAGGTGAGACTGGCACAGAAAAGGTTTTGTCTTTGGTTTTATCTATGCGTGCTTTGTTATTCGGTCTAGGGGCTTAGGGAATAGTAGGCTCACCTACAAATATATAATTTTGTTTGTGTCTAGATTCTTTATTTAAATAATATTCTGTATTTCGTCAAAGATGCTTTATCTTTCAATTCGCTTTTCAAATGAATGAAAATCGCTACATCAAATGTTCAAGCGTTTTGTGCATTTAGCAAACAATTCGCAATATTGTAGAGAAATGTGTTTGTGTATTCTTATACCAAATCATACGCAATTTTGAGTATCAAAATATTTTGCATGTCATGATATTGATCTGCATTTCTGGATATTTCGATTATGAGCAGAATACTGTGAATCAAATTCTTAGAACATTATCGTCGTAATATTCATGATTACATCTTGACTCACACAAATTGCAATAGCGCTGGACTGCGAAGTAATCATCAATGGCACGGTTAGTCTCATTGTTAGAAATCACTCTAGCGATTTACGTACATTATGAAGTTCTATTATATCATCGTAACAACGGATTGATGGTTGTGGATGTCTGCTTCCTGGTACAATTCAATAGACGCTGTGATTTGATTTCTGACGAATGGAATTTCAATTTCAGCAAGATCTATATTATGCTCGAGGTTCTCATTACAAATGAAACTTTCATTGACTGTAGGGGAGAGCGGGGGCAAACGTGCCGCGGGGAAGTTGTTCCGATGTAATTTAACAATGTACCGGACGTTCCTGGTCAAACTAAGATAGTTGCCATCGGTGCACTGCCACGTTCCGTTTTATGACGAATTTACTTGATATTTTTATTTTTGTTTTTCATAAAGCCTATTTCACAATCAAAATAACTTCCCCGCGGCACATTTAACCCCGCTCTCCGCTAGTTTTATGCTCCTGACCTATTTGCTAACAATGTGCCAGAGACGGACTTCATAGTTAGTCGTAGTTTTCAATGCAAATTTTTCCATTAAGCAATTAATTTTAAGATGCATTTTCAAATTAATTGAGATTTGATCCACATATTGATCTATGGGCTATGAACTTTAGCGTAGGTATATGTTTTCGGTGATTCCACTATATTGGCTACCATCTAACCTAAACAGTCCAATCCATCAGAATGATTGCTACCAAGTGTAAATGTAGGTACTCATGTTTCTACTGTCAAAATAACATACAGGTGCTAATAATTTACCCTGAGAATATGTCTAGAAATTCTACGACTTAATACATGAAATCCCTCATCACTCGTTGTCTCTTTTGCTAATTACACCACGTAGCACATAAATTGTGCCAAACTTTCTAGGTAGGGGTGTCAAAATTTATACAACGGCTTTGTTCGGTACGTCGTTATTAACCAAATAAATTTTGATTATGTGTATTCCTTTTTGTTTATTACGCGTTGTATTGTTATTTATTCTATTGTAATTTAAGGAGCGTGTAGGAGGTATTTTCGTTTCAGGTGGTTATTGTTTAAGGGACTTAAATGTGGTATTCTTAAGCCTCTGTATTCTAATTCTGCTTGGGTAGGGAAGTGATGTTTTGTGATAGTGGATAATATTTTTGTTTGTTAATGTTTTAGTGTTGCTTGTCAATTAAAGTCAAAAAAATAACTTGATTGAAATACTGTTTTTTTTCATTTTGTCTTAATTAAGACAAAGTTCTTTGTTATTTATCAGTAGGTATACTAATTTAAGTTCATCATTAATTTTTGTTCTTTATAAAACCAGCGCCTACAATATGACCTTTATTCCGATGAGGTATTTCTAAGAAAATCTTAATAACAACGGTATTTTTTTACAAACTTCAATCTTCTCTAAGCTTAAGCTTTAACAGTTAATCTCGGCTTTCAGGCTAAAACCATCCCCTCAAATTCACAGTTCATTTAACAAATGAGGGACCGGAATCAAAGCATTGATTTTAGAACTCTTTAGAATGGAACCACAAGATAAATTATGTAAGTAAGAAGGCTGACTCCGTGCAAACTACAAACACGTGTGCTAACGCTTGCATTTCTATTTCAACTAAAAATTGTTATCATTGGATTTTTAATATTGTGTGTAGATATGGCGATTCTGTTTTGTTTCTGACAACTCTAATAAACACAATACCCTTTACTCCCGACATAAGTAATGTGTCCAGCCTAACTGAGTCGTAATAACATGGAATAGGCTCCCGAAAAGTGTTATGACAGCTCCCACAGAGAACTGCGTTAAGAATCAATTGAACAGAAAAGAGATCTCCAAGCAATTTGAAAAACATGCATCATATAATTGCTTCTGAGACGTCATACCAAAAAAGCAATGAGCCTATAGTTCTTCCATAGGAATGGTAATCAATCCATTAAACTATCCAAACTCATAACCTCTCATCTTTTGTCTCCGTACTTTGCAATAGTCCAGTATCAACAAAGTTTATTCTTGGATATACGTACTCGCAATTACAGTGCATACAGGTATAATCGTCGATTGGTACCTCATTACATTGAACATGTATAACGAGGCTTCTGCGTTGGATTCCGTCCCTCTATGCTTTCCAAAAGGCTGAGATCCAAGGGTCCCGAGATACGTCAAAGACATTGCGAATTGCGAATTGTAAATGCGAATGTTTCAATGGATGGATAGATGAATGATGTTTGTTACTTAATTACTCTGGAATGGCTGAACGGATCCGTATGAGCGGGCGAAGCTACTGTTAGAAGCTATAATATTAATAAACCTTCTGTACTATTCTGTGACGGAACCCTCAATTTGGGAAACAATAGCAATATTTATTGTTCTGTCATTATACTGCGGGCTGAGGGAAATGACACGCAATCGTTTGCGTGCGGTTTGATGAATGCGAGGAAATGGGGGGCGGCAGATATCAAATTTATTTACTTTGTTCCCAAGTTTGTTTGGTTCTGGCGGCAGGAATTATAGGGGAGTGAGTTTCTTGTTGGGATATTGACAGGGGAATTATCTATAGTGGACTTTGCACGCGAATTGGTATTGTATAGGAAGGAAAGTGATATTTAATGCAATAGTTGTACCTACACACAAATCATTATTATCTTTTGTTAGCGGTTTTGTCTGCATGATAATCAATAATTAAGTTGATCTCGATCATGGTCTATCTGCGTCCAAATTTCTTTCATATTTGTTTGAGGTGTTATTCATTTCATCAAATTATTTAAAGATAACGGCCACATTTAAAACATTAGTGGGAGAAGAAAAAATATATTCTTCAATTCTTTTCCTGAAATTTCGAAATATAAAGTACCTATCCTAAAAATGATTGCTGCACCTCACATCTTCGAAGATTCAATCAAATATCTTTCGGTGCACGAATGAAAGACTGTCGCTCAAGGCTTCAATATTTTATTCGAGAATGTAGGACATTTCTCCCATATGGACGCATTACTCGAGATAGGAAATACCTTTCCGTCTGACTTTCCGTTGGCATATAAAGAATATTGGTAGATAGGTATTATTCTACTGAAACATAGGCATACATACGTGAGAAATTTCTGGAGTAGTTTGCAGCAAATGGATCACAAAATGATACAATACTTAAATAAAATACAAAAGGAAAACGATGATACCAAAGAATTTTGATAGGGTAAGCATTTTAAGCCATTAATATTCTCACAGTTGGGATAGTCTGGAATCCTGTAAACAGTATCAGGCACACGTGGTTTCCTCATACACCGACACACTTTACATAAACGTATACAAACTTTTGCACCCAAACCTAAGATACTCTTACACGAACTTTTGCACCCAACCTTTATATTAGAAAAGCAAATATATTAAAAAACCCTAAAATTAGTAAAGCAAATATGTCCTTAAATTGTTAATTAATTTTTCCATCAAGTCAAAAATATCGCTCTATGTAAATTTTTGTACTGTAGCAACTAATCTGGATAGTTGGGAGGCCTGGAGCCCTGTAACACAGGTATTCCTAGTACAGACTCCAGTCTCCACAACATCAATGTTATAATATCGATTAAAAGCATTTACCTACTGTATTTTATAACCTGATTTTTAATTACATTATGTGGTGGAGATAAATAAACGCTATTTATTATTATTATTTTATTATTATACGGTCTCGGACATGGGAGATGACAGATTACTTTGAATTTTTGGTTGCAAAATATCCCTCATTCCTCACGGTGGTGTTTTCTTCACCTTTTGGGAGCATTAGCATTACAAGAAAATAAACAAAGTGAAAAACTTAATTGATTAGTCAAAAATGTTTTAGCTTCATCAATTTTAAGAAAAATTTCCAATGTTTAAGATAATTCTAATCTATAAAATTCTTCCGTTACTGACTGAGTGACTGAGTAACTGACAGACAACGCAAAGCCGAAACTACTGGTCGTAGATAGTTGAAATTTGGAGTGTTTTTTTTTTAAGGATGGGAAATCATCAAAACACTTCTTCTTTAAGGGCGTGTCAGACTCTTACTGACTAAAAACCATCCGTGTTTCTTCTAAAGCCCTTTGCGTTCCGGGGCCGCGGTGACTCTTTCGAACAAATTCCGCAACCCTGGCAGAATTTTGGAGTGTTGGAGTCCGGAAACGGGAAAAAACGGAATATGCGCACACGAAGTCGCGGGCAAAAGATAGTAATATGATAAACCAACAAAACATCGTAATGTCATGTTTTGTAGAAGCACTAACCTGAATATTCCCCGATAATTTAATCAGTGACTTTGCAAACGGTAAAACAAAACTTTATAATATTTTGTCACCTTTTAAAAAACATATTGGCAGGCTTTTAAGCTTCCCAAAGCGAACCAAACACGAAATATTTTAAATTTTTATACGCACCCTGTGAAAAAGAGATTACGCATTTTATATTTTTTTGGTGAATATTTTTCGTGGAAAGTCAGATAAATAATGAACGAAGAAAGCAGAGAATGAACGAGCTTGTAAATAAATTTACCTCTATAAATGAGGAAATTGAATATTTACTTGGCTTTTTTAAACTTTCTTTTGCGTTTATATTCACATTCATTTATATTAGAAGTTCTTTTAGACACGTTTATATACCTACAGTCTTTTCATGCAAAATTAAATATAGTTTAGCAATCAACGATTCATTTGTCAAGCTTAATAGAAAATTGAAACCAATCAAAAGCCTAAAGGTTTAATTTAATGTTTCAATTAAAAATAAATACTTCGTTTATCGAAACTCGCGTTCTTCATGACATCAATCTCATGAAAAACACGAGTTATGTTTGCGGGCTTGAGCCCCATTTATGCGAAAATGTCGTCCAAAATTGGTCCACCAGGATACACCATCTTCAGCGGAGGAATTGTATTCCATACATAATATCATCAAATTTTCTTTAAAATAAATCAAAATTGTGGCACTCAAACAGGTTATTTTATTCCATTTCAAATTTCGAGCGCTATTAATGAAAAGCTCTGGACATTTGTAAGTTTTGCTAAGTCGCGTCATGGCTGACTCCTCCTCTTCCAGCTTTAACTCTTTTAAAAGAAAAACCCATGTATATTAAATGATGTCATTATTGTGTTCTGTCTGTTTCACACAAGCTATTCATAATATTAACCCCACGGACGAAATCACATTAACCCCTGAATACTGAATACAAAATCATATTCATATTCTCAACACCCATTCCGAAAATACAAATTGGGAATGATAATACACTGACCACTGAGGTTTTAAAAAACTTCCTACATCTGTGACTGGAACGTTATTGTGTCCTGTGGGTTTCATTGACCTCTTAACTAATTAGAATTGAATAAAAATAAATTAATGATAATATGCGTAGGGACATGCAATAACGTTAAAGGTTCAGAAGTTCCAATCTAACGAAATGCACATAAATGAAGACAAAATGGGCTAAATACAAAGATTTGTGTTTTAGCGAGTCTTTGTAGTGTGTACCTGCTGAAACTTGACACATTTGCGAAAATGGCATTTCATTATTCTGTGCCATTTGTGATTGCAGATACTTCTTTAACTGTATTATTAGTTACTAGCTTTTGCCAGTGTAAATAAATTTCTCATGTCCTAATCCAGAAAAGGCGCCATTTTTGTCCAAATTCGTACAGTCAAATAGACAGACAGTGTTATTTCGCATTTCTAATATTATTATCAAAAATAGAACGTGCAGCAGAGTAGACAGCGAAAAGCATGAACTACACTTTTTCTTCGTTAAATGTTCGGAATAGACCTTCTGGATGTATTTACTCTTTAAACACACGCTGTTTAATTTTGAATCGATTCCTTGACGTATAGGCCATAGGGTTGAATGATTTTACTTTGTTGCTTTGTTTTATATTTGCCTCGCGTTTAATTAATTTAATTAATAAACAACATTGTTTTACACGGGCCTTTAGGAAAATGAGATGAAGTTTGTTTTTAAGGGTTTTAATTAGAAGAAGGTATTTTTATTTGATCGTCTGGTGTAAAACACGACTTTTAAATTGTAGAACCAACAAAATTATTTTGTCTGACAATTATAGGAACATTTTATTATTTAACAGCGACCTGCTTCGGCTACGAACAAATTCAAATTAATACACGAACATTTTCGTTATTGTCTTGAAATCCAATGCGTGGTTACTTCTTCTAGAAGCAAGCGAATATTGGACAAAGAATCGGATAAAATACTTATTCTTGATACCCACAACATTGTAAAGTATTGTCTACTACCTATTAGTTTTATGAGTCCCTACCAACATTTCTTATGTCAACGTATTTAGTATTTAAGAATAACTTATATTTCTCATAATAAGTGTTTTTTTTTTAAACGTTGCCCCACACTAGTAATTTCTCCTGTATCGTGGGTGCGTTTACAAACATACAAAGTCACATACACAAACAGCCAGACCCGGAACAACTATCTGTAGGCCATACAAATAATTGTTCCGCGACACGCAGCGCAGCAGTCAATCGCTCAACCACTGCGCCAACCGTGCTGTCAAAATCGAACTGTATTCTTTTTGAAGAATAAATGTCTAAAAATGTCTATTTTTTTTTTCAACATGTAAGAATATANGTCAATCGCTCAACCACTGCGCCAACCGTGCTGTCAAAATCGAATTGTATTCTTTTTGAAGAATAAATGTCTAAAAATGTCTATTTTTTTTTTCAACATGTAAGAATATAAAGTATATCTATGGTTTTACCTTGCTATATATTTAAGTACAGAATCAAGTTATATTGATAACCGGTCTTTGTAATTAAGTCATACGAAAAAGTATTTAGTAATTATTTGAATCAATTAGAGTAACCTACTGAAAAGTTATCTATCAGTCAGTTGGCGTGATTGAATAACAAAAACGCATCCACCCAAACTTACACTTTTAGTAAGGTTTAGAAATGAGTATAAATAACTTTTGCCCGCGACTTCGTACGCACATATCCTATATTTCCCATTCCCGTAGGAATTTGAACAGATGGACAGACGCGGCGTTGCCTTTGTTTTACAATATGTAGTGTATGTCATCCCTAAATACAATTTTCCAGCTAAAATTATGCAACCATAATATTAATGAAATTATCTATTGTTTCAGATTTTGGTAGTGACACGCTAAAGGTGAGTTGTTAATTAATTACTTTGTTATTTGATCATTAACTGTCACTAAAATCTGTTTGCAATGTTGGTATACATAGTCATAGTCATTTTATTCATAAACAAGTAATTTTGTATCTGAATTTACACATAAAAATACACAATACAGTATTTACAATATAATAATAACTAATACTTGGAAATGATTTAATTATATTGGCGTATTAGTCAGAATTTTACCATGTCATCACATTTTCGGTAGGTACATAAATTCAGTTGAATATTAAATGCAACCAACTGAAAATTTATTTATCGCTGTACTAAGATGTAATTACAAAAAAAAATACTTTGCTATTGGATTTCAGCAGTTGGCACTTAAGTCTAACTTAGATTTTTATTAAAATGTGTTAGTAGGTACGCAAAGAAGGCAACTTCCATAAAAATACTAACTTGAAAACATATTCCTAAAAAATAACGGTTTTCTTCAAATCAGAAAAAAAAACATATTACAGCTGTAAAACGTTTTTTGCAATGGGATTTAGAGTAAAGTAAATCCATCACAACCAAGTGGTTGTGATGGGTTAACTTTACTCTAATTTACTAACTAGCTAATTACTGGACCTCAAAATTTCCGGTTGCGGTATTTCTCTGAAAAACGATATAAACTGATAATGTTACTTTTATATGTATACTTTTCACTTATGCTTTTTACATAATATGAGTACTTGCCCCTTTTCTTTAAAATAAGGTGTGAAGTGTGTGAAGGCAGGTGGCTATCACAGGATTAATACAGACCGCAGAACATTTTCCTCCTATTATTTTGTCTTATTATTATCTTCATTTCCATATTTTCTCCACAACACGTCCTATCTACTGCCCAACCTGTTTATGGCAAAAATATTATATCTTTACAGCTACTTTAAGATAACAAAGATTCTTCGCACGCACGAATACCTCTAAGCTTGGAGCTTTTGCCAATAACTTTTTGGGTTTAACGTGCGAAAATTGTTCCGAAACTACCTGGAACGTGCGAATATGTTTATTTTATTTCAAGGAATATTTTCTTGCTTTTTATATGTAGCTGTAGTCCGCGGTCTTATTCTCATCGTACCAAAAGCTAAAGTACTTTATACAGTACTTCATACAGCCAAATTTATAGGTGCCGCCCGCGGCTCCGCCCGCGTGAGTGTCAAAAATTACCTCAAGGGAACCCACCCCCGGGATGAAAAGTATCATATGTGTTATTCTAGACTATAATCTACCTCTGTGCCAAATTTCATTAAGATCCGCTCAAACATCCAAACTTTCGCAAAGTATTTAGTATATTAAGTATAGAAGTATAGATTATAATCATCATCTTCCTGCTCATATCCCATGTTACTTGGGGTCGGCGCAATATGTTCTTTTCTTCCATTCTGTCCTGTCAACCGTCACGCCATCACTAACTCCCTTTTATTTCATATCACTCCTAACACAATCCATAAATCTTTTCTTTGGCCTCCCTCTCCCTGTCCATCTATCCACATTTATATTCATAACTCTTTTAGTTACATGCATTTCATCCCTCCTGTTTACATGACCATACCAAGATAAGCGGTTCCCTATCAACTTTTCCTTCACTGGCGCCACTTTTAAACTACCTCCAATGTAGATTATAATGTTATGGTAAAATCGCAATTGCAGTATTGGTCTCATCGGGCCTGCGGACGGCAAGTGTTGGGTGGCTCGCTGTCCGATCACCACCAGGCCCGGGTCGATAGCGCGTTGTGTTTCACGCGCGCCTCAAAGATATGTCAGTATAGAAGACGGGGCNTACATGACCATACCAAGATAAGCGGTTCCCTATCAACTTTTCCTTCACTGGCGCCACTTTTAAACTACCTCCAATGTAGATTATAATGTTATGGTAAAATCGCAATTGCAGTATTGGTCTCATCGGGCCTGCGGACGGCAAGTGTTGGGTGGCTCGCTGTCCGATCACCACCAGGCCCTCAAAGATATGTCAGTATAGAAGACGGGGCCCGCTAGGGCCAGAGCCTGCCAGGGTTGCGGCATTTGTTCGAAAGAGTCACCGCGGCCCTGGGACGCAAAGGGTTTTGGAAAGAACACGGACGGGTTTTAGTCAGTAAGAGACGCCCTTCCGCTCCACCCAGAGTGGAAGAAGTCATTTGATGATTTCCCATCCAAAAAAAAAAGTATTGGTCTCATAGTAAAGATTGTTTATAATGATTAGAACAATGACCCCTTTTGCGTTTATTCTGTTATGCGTTATCGTATAACGGATGGTATGGCAAGCGTAGCTAAACCTCAAAGATCGATTCGTGCGGAAATTATCATTTAGCCACGAGCTCCTCAAACCCTTTTGAGGAGCTCCTGGCCAAATGGTAATTATATTATATCTATATATGTCACCGGAAAATTGCAGACTCCGTAAGATTGCAATAAATCTTGATTAGATTATAATTTCTCGATATATTATGAAAAGATCGTTTTGTGTACAATAAATCCCACCAAAATTCAATAGTTTCCAATATATTAAAAAAAAATACTTTACAATTTCACCCGAAATTTTACAATGTTACGGCGTTTGCCATTTTCCGGTGACATTTACATCCAGGAGTCTTTTTTGGAAACTGTTAATTAAAGGTACTATGTGGACAAAAACATGGAAAACGAAACACAATGTAGGAATACGTTAGTTATAACTATATCAAGCAAATGGACCACATTACCACAGAGGAGCTGGCAGACGCATGTTACTCGCAGCATGCAGACCACAGACTGCGATAATAATTACACCAGTGTACTTAGACCACCTTTATAGTAGGTGCATGTCATCACGTATGTGACTGACTTTTGCCTGATGAGGCAGCATGGCTACATACTTCGGCGTTCGGATATTTCAATTTCTTATCTGTGAAAGCCTTGAACGATACGAAAAATCTTTTCGATTTTTGTGCACCATTATTACGTCCACCAGAGAATCAGTAGATAGATACCTAGATAGATAAAACATTTATTTAGTACAAGAACACTAAACATAACAAGCAAAAGTACACTTACATCTAATACCTTTAGACGAGAAATTCTTGCATATAATATGTATATACATGTAAAATCTGAGTCTCGGAAACGGCCCCAACGGTTTTCATGAAATTTAGTATGCAGGGGGTTTCGGGGGCGATAAATCGATCTAGCTAGGTTTAATTTTTAGAAAAGTTTACCCAAAAAAACCGGTCATCCAGGTGCTAAATCATAATACTAGAAAATACAAATATGAAAACACATTGATAAAAAAGAAAAATACAGAATTTAGAGCAATCTGTGAGTGCCAAACAACCTACCGACATAAAATAATATAGTAGAGCTATTCTGTAAAAAAATTACCTACCGTGAAAACGAAGTAAAGTAAGCTTGAAATGAGCTGTCATTCCATCGAATGCTAGAGGCAGCACTTAATCGAAGTCTTGTCATTTTTTTACAGAATAGCACCACAGCCAGTCGATTCTGGATGAAAACTCACTAAAAGATAGGTGAAGTGATCAAAAGTCATTCCAACTTTTCTTTTACTAGCTGAATCTGATTTGCAGTTCAGTTATTTAAGATATAAAATCATTACCGTCATCATCATTATTATCACTTTTCGAGCATATAATATTCTAAGATTCTAGTATTAAAATTTTGACGACACGATTGGCGCTGTGGTTGAGCGATTGACTGCTGCGGTGTGTGGCGCTGGTTCGATTCCCGCACGGAACAAATATTTTTATGGCCTACAGATAGTTGTTCCGGGTCTGGCTGTTTATGTATGTGAATTAGTATGTTTGTAAACGCACCCACGATACAGGAGAAATTCCTAGTGTTTTTGTTGTTCCAACGTTTTTAAAAAATAAAAAAATAAAAATAAAATAAAAAAAATTACGTGCATTGGAATGCATTATACTCATTCCAATGTTTACTGAGACTTCATCTTTAATTCTGATATGGAAACTATAATTAGCCTGTTTCTTAGGAAACGCAGTATCTTTTCAGTCTCAAAAACCCCACAGTATTCCTTCTGAAATCATAACTCCGCACTGAGTTATCCTTGCATATTCCACACACAGAGTATATCATTTACCCAGGAACACCCCTTATGGGTTTTACATATTTAGTATACTTATGAGGTAGAAACAAACCAAACACGTGTACCACACAGGAGCTAACACATGTTGTTTGCAGTAACCGCAGTCTGTGGTTCCTGAGTGCTGTACCAAGATCTAAACACCGGGATAGCTTTTATGGTCTTCATTTACATACTGGCATAAACCCGAAAGTACCCTGCAATTCTTGAAATTTTGTATGGAATACGAACTTCCATGTTGAATTGTTGCGTGTGCGTGTTTCGTGCACTGGGACTAAATAAATATTATTCTTTATCTCTTTTTTTTTCTTTCTTAAAGAATATAAATTTTGTATTTATAATTTTCTTCTTATTGGTGAATCTCTTAATTATCCTAGGTCTTTCAACAGACACTCGATTTTATTTCTGAACAAATTCAGATGCGGCTGTCGAGACCAGTCAGTGTAAGAATATTGTGTAGGATTTTTTTTTTCTGCGGATTAAAAAGAGAATTATAAAATAGACAGATATAGAAAGAAAAGAAGAAAGAAAGAAAACATGTTTTTTTCCGCCCGAATTGTCGCACAAAAATTAAATTGAACACAACTCATCAACTACACCAAAAAAAAACCACTTTCATTGTCAGAACCGGATATTAGCTGCGACTATCTGGTCACACCATTAACAGAACGTACAGATCACAGTTCTCTATGGCACAACCAACCATAGATAATACACTTTAGGCGTTACGTCCGACACCGACTGACATTGACAACTTACAACAAAACAAATAAAAACGATAGGTACATTTACTAATGCTAAGAAATTACCACAGATTTTGAGTTTTAGATTTGATTTCAAAAATGTTTTCTATACTAATATATAAAGAGGAAAAATTTGTTATTTTTTTTATTCTTGTATGTAACGAATAAACTTAAAAACTACTGGACCGATTTGAAAAAATCTTTCAGCAATAGATAGCTACATTATCAGCAAGTAATATTATAGGCTATATTTTATCCCCGTACTCCCACGGGAACGCGAACTACGCGGATGAAACCGCGTGACGCCTGCTAGTACCTGGTAAGTTGAAATCGCGACGTAAAACTTTAGCTTTCTTTCTAAAATCCTCCAGAATTACCAATACCAACTACCAACACTGAAAGTCAGCTCATTAAACGCAAGGAGGAAACTATTTCCTCCTTAATGACGGGTACTTAGCTCTTTTCAACACCCGGCACCCGGATTTAGTGCGTTCTACAAGTAAACTTTGCACTTCTTTAGCGCATTTGTTTAAGAGCAGTGGAGTCTTAACCCAGGCTGCTGGCTTTTGGTACCGTACCGAAATGGTGCGAAAATAACTGCATTTTTTTAATCATTCTTGATTTCTCTGATTTAGATTTTGTTGCCTTAAAAGGCAAAAAAGGTAAAGTTATAAGTTTTGTTACGAAACTTACTAACTTTAGTGCGCGAGTCTGATTCGCACTTGATTGGATTTTTAGTTTTTCTAGCAAAAAGTTTTCATTTCCTCACGTAGAAACACCTAGCTAGAATAGGTCTAAACGTATATTAAGGCGGAGGTCTGCCCTGCTTGGGCGCAGCACCGCCGTGTCCTCGTCGAGGCGATCGGCGGCGGCGACCCTTTCGCGTCCAGCCCTGGTTAAATCCATGGTCCGGAGCGAAGAGGCTTGGGAAGCGGTCAACTCCTTCTGCAAAGCAGTATTAGTAGCGAAGGAGGAGCAACCGCCGCTACATAAGATGACGCCCCGGGCGTTGGGACTCGCAGGGCGATCCCCGGCCACCGTAGGCGAGCGTTGGGTGGCCCGCTGTTCGGACACAACCAGGCCCGGGTCGATGGCGCGTTGTGTTCCATGCGTGCCTCAAAGAGATGTCAGCATAGAGGACGGGGCCCGCTAGAGTCAGAGCCTGCCAGGGTTGCGGAATTTGTTGCAAAAAGTCACCGCAGCCCCAGAATGCAAAGGGCTTTAGAAGAAACACGGACGGGTTTTAGTTAGTAAGAGTCGACCGATACATATAATCCGTAAAAAAAA
>NDFZ01002366.1:0-17801 GCA_002192655.3 Mamestra configurata
ACAGACTGACCCCGGGAAGCGTTGCTTAACGTTGAAGATCGACCTGTGCGATTTAGCCACGAGTATTCATATAATTCGTACTTCATTTATGTTAATAATAATAAGATATACATTTATCGAAAAAACAAAAGATGGAAAAGAGTTTTTTTAAGGAGAGAAGGGTTTTCACACGACAATTGACTCACCCCTTGATTTACAAATCGCCTCTCGTTCTCACAATCGAATGTTTGTTGGTGTCCCGTCCCTGACCTATCACCAGCAGTTGTTTTACAAACAAAGATGTAACCATCGATATGAACCTTGATGGCGACAAATTTGAGACAGTTTCGAGCAATTTCTAACGTTGTTGTTTTGAGGTAGAGAGTCTAGATACAGACGTCAAACAGATAATACAGAAGTATTTGGGCGTATAGTTAAAACCAGCAAGTATAATGTAGTTTGTAAAGATAGGTTCGGTCGGCACTTGCACTATCACAATCCCAGATTAGCAAATAGTTAAATTAAAATCGGCATAAATTAGCATGTCAGCACGGAGTGGGGCCGTGGGCCTAGCACCGGATCGCTCCAGGTCGGTCGATCGATTCCGAGGCGCCGACCCGGTCAACGCTTGGCAGACAACTAGCCTGCCGTTTGACCCCTGCATGGCACTAGTACCTGCTAGCGCGATCGATTTTTCTATTTTCCTGTCATGTGAGCACGACAATGGTTCGCGACTATTGTTCTTTTTTTGTCGAGTATTATCGAAATTTTCTGAAGTTTATTCTTTACAAAAAAAGTTTCGTCAGTCACTGTTTTTTTGAGATAGGTAACTGTGAAATTCGTAACAGTGGATTAACTCCTCAGGGTACCTGACCTCACCCAACTTAATAAATGTAAAGTGCTTGCTGAGTAAAATAAATGTCGATTGAGTAATCGACATTTATTTTATTGAATATGGTGATTATTATCAATAACATGCACAGAGAGTTTGAAATTAGCATTTATATTCCACATAAATCGTAGCTGTATTTCGAAGTTCGTATCGATCGCAAACATTCTAGGAATTCAGCCATTACAGTCGCCGCAAACCTACGCACACTCTGCGATTGTACTTATTTACGAAAATAGCTACGCGTACCTACGTAAATAACTAAATGTATAACTGGAGTTATTCTTTTATTGTTTGGGATTTCGATTTAAGTTTGAATAATGCTAAATTGGGGGGAAATCTAATCGTACGTTTAATGTGTATAGTGCATAATATACACATTGTACCTACCAATAACAGGCAATTTGGAAGTNATGTAACCATCGATATGAACCTTGATGGCGACAAATTTGAGACAGTTTCGAGCAATTTCTAACGTTGTTGTTTTGAGGTAGAGAGTCTAGATACAGACGTCAAACAGATAATACAGAAGTATTTGGGCGTATAGTTAAAACCAGCAAGTATAATGTAGTTTGTAAAGATAGGTTCGGTCGGCACTTGCACTATCACAATCCCAGATTAGCAAATAGTTAAATTAAAATCGGCATAAATTAGCATGTCAGCACGGAGTGGGGCCGTGGGCCTAGCACCGGATCGCTCCAGGTCGGTCGATCGATTCCGAGGCGCCGACCCGGTCAACGCTTGGCAGACAACTAGCCTGCCGTTTGACCCCTGCATGGCACTAGTACCTGCTAGCGCGATCGATTTTTCTATTTTCCTGTCATGTGAGGACGACAATGGTTCGCGACTATTGTTCTTTTTTTGTCGAGTATTATCGAAATTTTCTGAAGTTTATTCTTTACAAAAAAAGTTTCGTCAGTCACTGTTTTTTTGAGATAGGTAACTGTGAAATTCGTAACAGTGGATTAACTCCTCAGGGTACCTGACCTCACCCAACTTAATAAATGTAAAGTGCTTGCTGAGTAAAATAAATGTCGATTGAGTAATCGACATTTATTTTATTGAATATGGTGATTATTATCAATAACATGCACAGAGAGTTTGAAATTAGCATTTATATTCCACATAAATCGTAGCTGTATTTCGAAGTTCGTATCGATCGCAAACATTCTAGGAATTCAGCCATTACAGTCGCCGCAAACCTACGCACACTCTGCGATTGTACTTATTTACGAAAATAGCTACGCGTACCTACGTAAATAACTAAATGTATAACTGGAGTTATTCTTTTATTGTTTGGGATTTCGATTTAAGTTTGAATAATGCTAAATTGGGGGGAAATCTAATCGTACGTTTAATGTGTATAGTGCATAATATACACATTGTACCTACCAATAACAGGCAATTTGGAAGTGATTGTATGACAACCATCTATATTTTAAAATCATCATGAACAGGCATATTCAAGGGATTATTGAAATAAAGATAAAATAATAACTCTGTAAGCCCAATAAAGCTTAGGAAGAATCGTCGTAAAATAAGCTAGATTAGCACGTCGTAGCATTTTTGTCTATAGATACATCATACTTCGTTCGAAAGCTATATTTATAATATTTTTATTTACAAATTAATATATTTGGGTCTAAAGCAGCTACTAACAAAGGTGTTTTAGGATTAATGGTGGAAAAAGTGTAACCCACTATGTTTTATACTATTTAATGATGTTATTTTTACTTTGAAATTACTGGTTGGCAATGTGGCAATTTTCGTTACAATAAAATTATGCAAAAATGTAAATTATCTAATATGAAAAGTGTTAATACTGTTTGTTTAATGTCTCATACCTAACCTACATTATCTAATTACATTCGTGATAGTACACAATTCAACAATTTCCATGAAAGCTCATACTCGCTGTAAACGTTTGTGTTAATTGCGTTCGTTCCGTGTCAATCAAATGTCCTAGTGTTTGCCCTGGGGATACCCGGCCAATTACTGTTTGTACATACTTCATGATCCGCTTCAGGCCGAAAATCCCGCGTTACTAAGCTGTCGGCAACTCAAGTTGTCGGCGATTGAAATATTGGTGATTGCTATCGCGTTAATCGATTTTAATTTTAATCGAACGGTTCGTGGTATAGAAATAGACCGCCTGATTATTTTCTATGAAGCGACTTATCGTAGAAAATTCACAATGTCACGGAACTAGCTACTTAGTTATGCATTTTGATGGCTAGGAACGTCACCATCGACTACGTTCAGTGATCTAAAATTGTCTAGATCATCAAGCGCCTGCTAAGCGATTGATAATTATGTCAATATCCCCGAGATTGACGTTACTAACGAAGAATAACGTTGGCCTATATCCCACGGGCTATAAGTAGATAATGTAACATACCGATATTTTACGTCTTATCTCCGACATTCATTACATATTCTCCTCTCGTCCGTACAAGACGTTGTTAAATGTTGTTTCTAAGACATCGCCCCCGCTGTTGGTACAAGTTTTTGTTCTATTTGTGAATCTGTAAGCAGAACCCTATTTTGTAATAATTAATAAAAGATGTAGACATTACCTACTTAAAATATGAACACGATATGATAATTTTGTTCACTTTTTTGTTAGACAAGTACAAGTAGATACATGTTCCTATTTCATTCAGGCTAATATTATACTGTAAACGTAATAAAAACATTGTTTTCTCTGATTCATAAACAGACGTTTATTCTTAAAATTCTTTACCAGTAATAATAACTCAACTTCCATTTAGTAAGTAGGTCGTAATACAAAGGCGATAAATCTGGAAAAAATGTTACACAAAAATCTTTATATTGGTAGGAATGAACGTGAAACGGAAGGGAGATAATACAAGGCTTTAGAAATGACATGCTCCAATTGTCTTGTAACTCGAATGAATGGGAACATTGGCGAGATTTCATGTCAATGTCGAACAAAAGTCTTCTGTTTAACAGTGAATGAGTAAGTTATAACTCGAGCGTAGCTAGGAGTTGATTTCGAGAGATTTCAGTCTCATACGGGTTTTCAACTTTAGAGAGATTTTGTAAATTAGATCACTTTCGCTAGGCATTTATTAAGATAGATTAGGTAAATGTTTTACAGTTATGTGCCTATAAGCCCAGTAAATTGCAATTTAAGCTGAAGCTGTCGACCGCAAGTCTAAAAGTACAACTGGGGAAATATCGGAAATACACCCACTTTTTCCCACTTTCCTTTATGTCACTCATCCCGCCCGTCCAAGTTTTTGATTGGCTGAACGCGACCAAATGACAGTTTCCCAGGATTTTCCGGCGAATAACTGACTTTCGGAAGTAGGTAGGTATTTTATACACATAAGACGCGTGACAAAAATATCCTGTCACAAATAGTAATGGCCAGGTGAGAATTGAACTTTGTTCAAAGATAGTTGGGAGCAAGGGATGGAACGTGTGGAAAGAACAAGAACAATGGCAAAGATTCTTAGGTATGAATGGTACGCAGCCTTTGGTGAACGAAACCTCTTTGAAAGTACCCAAGCAGGTAGAAGACATACTTGCCTACATGTACATAGCGAAATAATTTAAATATGTAGGTATGTAAATGTATTAGGTAGAATTCAAACTATAACATGACGTTTTTTTTCTAAACTAATTGTGTAGGTTATCTAAAAGTACTTTATAATCTAGTGGAAAATGTTAACAAAGTTCAGTGCACCATAGCTATTCATGCAAAAACGGGCTCAATCTCATTGAGTGCTTTTGAACGAATAGGTAGTCAATCTATTTAGACCGCCACAGCCTGATAATACATACGATGTCTCGGTAATAAATAAGGTTTTATAGTAGGTTATATAAACTAAAACTTCAGTTTTGGTTGTAACAAAATGCATAACTAAGCCTACGTACACTACTAAAATATACAATTCAAGTTAATTAAGCGACCTAGTTTACCATGCTCTGTCAAACAACGTGCTATGTGGAACATCGCTTCCACGACATACGCACCATTTTCACACGACACACGACTTCTTTTTAGAATTTTTAAAGAGCTCTCCGAGCCGGCTGCCATTGTGGTTATTCCGGGTAAAAGCTCCCTGTGTTCGTCGCTACAACGAGGTAATTCTGCTAGAAACTGTCGCATGTTCGTCGACTAGTCGTTATGTTTTCAACAAACAAGGCGAAAGATGAGACAAAAACATTTACAACATTTTCAGATTTAACCACAGATTAGTCATGAATTTTCCCGCCTTTGCGCTTATATTAAAATTATTTTTGTGTTCGAATTTTAAATCGACTACCCACTTGTCATTATTTGAGGTTTTATTTAATGACTTGATATGCTAGTACCAATTTTCTGCCAGTAATAATAATAGAATATGTAGGCTTTTTAACGTTAAATTATACCTAGCTATAAAAATTACCACAATGAAATTCTATACTTGATTTGTAGACTCTTTATCCTTAATTCAAGGCAGAACGATGGAGTTGTAAAAAACGGTAAAACAAAAAAGGGACATGACATACTAAGCATTCTCTTTGGTCTATATTGCCGAGCTGTGTACTACCTAGGTTACATAGGAATGACCTAGTTTAGTGGCAGCCGCATCGGCGCGCATCGTGCACGGCTGTTGCCACTGGCGACACCACGCGATCGTGATTACATACTAATTAATACTGTTTAGAAATAAAGTAGGTCTCTAGCTTCTGATTTATTTTGTCAATACTTTTCCGGGAAAACCAAGTGATTAGCGAGTCGTTTTGTCAGACTTTGTCTATAAACACGTGAATCGCATCGCAATAAACACGTGAATCGCATCGCAATAACACGTTATTTGCTAAGTGATTTAAATCTTTGCAAGTCATAGTTACACAGCTGATCATGCGCGTGCAGTAGGCTACAGTAAGGGAAGGCCAGCCCTTACATAATGCCCAAAAAAAATTTTTCCTCCACTTTCAAATTGGATGAAAATTCGCATCGTCAGTACCGTGATTTCAACCCTGAATAATGTGGTGAGTTTTTTTTTGGGCATTATGTATGGGCTAGCCTTCCCTTACTGTAGCCTACTGCACGCCCATGCAGCTGATTTAAAAAATCAACATTTTATATTCATCATGACGACCATAAATAATATGTTTCATGTTTCCAAGAGATAGAACGTTGTGATGTAACAAACGGCTTAGGTATTTTACTGATTCGGAGTGTGAAAACAAAAATATTAGGTATATCGTAAGATACCTATTTAAATTACAATAAGTTATACGTGTAGATAGCTAAGGTTAATAGGTACGCCCCCAATAACGTGGGATTTAAAAAACAACACAAACATCTCTGGCTTACTGCCTACCTTATTTGGATGCGCGTAATTATAAGACTAAGTATAATTATAAGGAGCAGAACTCAAACAGATAATTATGGATCCCAAAACTAAGTTATTTATATCCTCAGTTTAGTTAGGTCAATATAAACACAGATTAGATCGAAGAGCAGCCAAACGTCAAACAAAGCGCGTCTAGCCAAAGAGACTTTTTGTTCATAAATCAATATTCCATTTTGATACACAGTTCATCAAACTTTGAAATAGATAGTCTTATGGCTTATACATACNTGGGCATTATGTATGGGCTAGCCTTCCTAAATATTCCATTTTGATACACAGTTCATCAAACTTTGAAATAGATAGTCTTATGGCTTATACATACTCGTATATCCTTGGAAGTATTTTCCCATAAAAATTCTTCCAAACAAAGTGAGAGTAAAAGCTATTTTTTATCAAAGCCGAGTGGCGACTGGTTCAATGACCTGACCCTCTGTACCTACGGATATACTGATTTATTGATGGCGGTTTTAAATTCGCTCACACGTTTATATAAATGTGATCTCTTTATAACAAATGTTTTCGAGGCTTCACGTTTAGTCAATGTCAAAATGGTAGGTACCGTAAAAAAACTTGGTTTCAGCTTTCGCCAAAAAACTGTTTAATTCGGAGACTCTCTAGTCTATGACCTAGACTCTCTAGTCTAGGTCATAGATGACAGCGAAACATGGAGCGAAATAAAAAATACACTACCAAGTTTAAAGTAACTTTAATTTCGGAAGTCGGTGTTAAAATACGAAGAAACAAGAAGGAACAAGAAGAAGAAACAAGAGCAAACTCATCTTAAATTTTTTTAAAATAAAAAAAGATGTCGGTTGTATTTTTTTTATGATAAAACAACAAATTCCCAATTTTCGGACTTTCTCCTGTACTTGCTGTAAATTCTATCTTCTTGCCAAATGACATGACTCTAGATCAACGGGAAGTACCCTATAGGTTTTTTTTTCTTTAGATTCCATTCATTCAGTCATTAATGCGCCATACACGGAGCATAAACGGCCTTATCTTTAGATTACATTGATTTAGAAGCACTGCTCCAAGGCGTAACAGACCTGAGTATTTGATGTTAATTTCAGATTGATTCCTCCATGCGTTACTTAAAAAAGTGTCTTGACAAACGGACAGATAAACAGACAGACGAACAACAAAGTGATCATATAACGGTTCCGTTTTTGCCGACTGAGGTACGGAACCCTAAAAAGTACAAAATAATTATGTCTAATAACTACAACATACGAATATAGGTAATGAAAAGCAATATTGTCTCTAAGTTATAGAAATTTAGTTTTTGTGTTATTTTATTATACGAATCTACATCAAAAGTTGTCTGTAGTTTCTTTTTTTAGATATAAACCTGATTTACAGTATTCAGATTTCAGTACCTACCTACATAAATAGTAGTCCAATTTATTTAACTAGATCGCAAAAAAAATAACAAAGTAAAAGTTTATTTCTAAGTAATATTATAATAATTGGGTATGATTATTTTTTTTACATTTTCGAGGTTTTCTTGGAAAAACCAAGGACTACAAAAACATTCAAACTACGTTTATAACCCACGGTAATTAACTAGGTTCATTAGGTACCCACAGTAATAAACGTAGAAAATTAATAGACAGATTTAAGTATATAATTGCAAAATGATAAAAATTAGAGGAACCTAAACCCATTTGGTACCCTGAAACATAAACCACGAATAATATTAAAGGTCGTCCGTCTGTTTGCCAACGGGCTGAATCTCGTGAACCGTAATAGGGACATTTGAAATTTTTATAGAGTATGTATTCTATTGCCGCACCACTATAACAAAAAAATATAATACAATACAAGAAAAGTATTTTTTTTTTTTTCGGTTTATGGCATGGAACTCTTCGTGTGCGAGCCCGACTAGTACTTGGTCGGGTTTATAGAAAACCTAATTAAGGACTATTTTACCAGTGCCAAATCATACAAAATACTTTGGATAGTTGCTAGTAGCAATTGGTAGGTAGCAACTTGCTACCTACCAATGTCAAAAAAAATCACAGAGATTTTTGATTATACTTTAAGTTTCTTATGACAGAATATGAAAATCAGGAAAGTTGGAGGAGATAATCTAAAGTTGGCTGATATCATGAACCATATACTTACGCTAATATTTACCTACTACCTACAAGGCTAGGTACCTACAACATTTGTCAAGAATAAAGCGTTAAGGAAAGGTATTTTACGGAACATAAGAAAACAAGAAAAACAAGGAAAATGTGTTACAAAACATGACTAAGACTCCGCTACTGAATGTCGAAGTTTGAAATGTCGACGTATGTTAGTTCTAAAGTACAGGATAGTAGCGGAGTGCATGACTAATTGTGTAAACATTTTGATTCCGTTCGTAAGATAAGATTTTTCGTGTTCCCAGTCATCGTTACTCACACAAATCCGTTTCGTTTTCCTCTGAGCTTTTCGTAAATGGTATAAAGCTAGGGATTAACTCTAGCATACTGATGTAGTAACAGGTTAATTATAAATGAGCTCGTGTGTGGATGGCCTTAAATGCGACAGACACGTCAGGCAACATCACGCGACGAAAGCCGAGCGTAGTTTTTGTCTTTCGAGGTAAATGCAGGTACGTTTGGTGAGGTTGGTACTACAGCTAGGTTGGTACCTACTATAGCTAGGTTGGTACTTGGGTTGTTACCTACTTCGTCGGGTCGAAAGTTACAAATAACCTTTACATCACGTACTACGTTAGGGTATGGTAATATAAATTGAGTTACGAGATTATTTGTCGTTTGTACCTACGCAGAATTTATGTTTGAAGAGTTGAAATAGAAATTGTTTCAGGAAAGAAAAACAAGTAGGCTTTACGGTATTTTATTGTCATGGCAAAACCCTTAATTAGGTTGTAATTACTGTTTGTCGAGACTGCCTTATTATTAAACACAGTACCATAGCAGGACCAAAACATCAATGGCACTTATATTGACAAAATGTCACCTTTTCAACGTAAAGGAACGAGCGTTTTCTAACACGGTAAAAAACCAAGATCGTAATTCGTGGACTTGAGTCAACTGAGTCGGCAAAATATCTACAGTCTCGGCTCCATGTTATGTAAGAGGCGCGAAAAAAGATTTGCTGTCGGTACATTTTATCTTACTTATTGACCTTGTAGATTCTTACTTGAGATCCCCAATTTTCCGCTAGATAGAAGGCGTTTAGCCTAGATTGCGAACATTAATCCATTGAAATCGAATTTTATCAAATAGGTTACTTTTGAAAGTTTATCAGCAAAACAGGACAATGATAAGAGAAACAGGAAAATGCTTCGCATTAGGTACTATTTGGCTTAACAAACTGACTGGTAATTGGAAAGCAATCCAATGAATGGTAAGTCAAGTAAAAAGCCAAGGTTCAAGGACTTGCACTAAATACTGCTGAAACAGAAACGGAGCATTAAAATGACGTACTCCAACAATTTCAAGGCTTTCTCACAAAAGAATTTTCATAAAGTACTTAAATGTGAATATTTACCCAATTGAACTGAAAGGGTGTTTCCCAAATATAGACGCCCCTCCCACCGTACCTGACTGAAATGAAAACATCCGATTAATTTTATTTTTGTAATGAGCCGTTCGTAAAAGGCTATATAAATTGTTGCAGTCGGTGAAAACTAACTGAGCTACCTAATACAATTACCCGTTGTTATAAAAGGAATACAAGAAATAAATGTTGTTGGGGGTATCCCCACCCCCGGGTGTGGGAGGGGGTGCGGGGGTGGCGTCAAGGTTTAAGTTCGGTTCGCCGGGGCGCCACTGCGGACTATGCGTATTTCTACGTGTTTTGCTAGCGGCCGAATTACGGCGCTCGTACATACTCGGTGTTTGTCGTCGGCGAGCTCCGATTAACTGACGAAATGCCTTGTAACCTACCAAGATGTATTGTGTTAGCCGCTGAAACTCATATTTGAGCTTTTGTGATTCTGTTAGTATTGTGACTCATACCACTTGGAGAAGCTTTACCTTTGTTATCTTTGGGAGTACTCGAATCATTTTGTTTCTATTTTAGAAAAAAACTACTGCACAGAAGTTGAATCAGGCCAGAAAATTAAGGACGCTAAATATGTATATTTGATCGGTTTTGTAGCTGAAACTACTGTCTGTATTTCTTTTGCAGGGTCTATTCAACTGCGTTTTGTAATTGAGACGCTAAGTTATCTCTATCCAAGACATATTTACTACAAAATTAATAGAAGTACCTATACAATATTACTGAAAATAAAAGTAAAATCTAGTTTCCACTGACATTTAACGATGTAAATGTCAGGAAAAGCTTCAGTAAGTGATTACCATTGAAGTGTCGAAAGCTAATGAACAATGCAACGTTTCGGTTCGTTATTATGTAAGATTCAGAGCTGAATGCATCAGGGACATAAATCGTGCCAAGTAACTTGAACAAAACGCTAGTCGCATTTCACTCGATGGCCTTTTAAAATTGCATAAAAGAAGAACACACCTAAGTACCCGTAAAATGAAAAAAATCAATAGGTGGAACTTTTTTACACCTAAGGTGCCACTATGTAGCTTTGTATCCACAGACAATGCCTTACAAAGTCATTGTAAGGAGAAATAAAGTAGGTAGAAATGAAATTGGTTTCAGGAGTCCTCTGGAAGCACAAGGTGAATCTTGGAGGAATGGATGTCTTTTCGTTGGTCTGATTTTACGATCAGAAGATATCTATTTTTATCAATAATTGTTGATAAGCTCGCGTTTGACGATTATCGCACGTGATGGAAAGCGATGATGTGGTCGGCGATAGAGCACTCTTGCTTAGTAGTAACGCCTAGTTGCTAGCTTGTCGGTTTTCTATCGGTTGCGTTTTGGGAAGTATGCGTCAGAATTGCATAGTTTAATTCCGCCAAACCCGTTCCATCATCGGACCATAAGACGTAAGGCGTAGCCGCGATGTGCCACCGGTACATGGTGGACATCCCACCCACACGCACGAAACATTTTGGGAACACATTAATTGTGGGTACAGCCTGCCTGAGTCTGTGTTTCCTGATAGCTACAACTTGGGAGTCTTTAATTCAAGAGTGAATAGATTACTTCTAGGCAAGCGTGCTCCATCTTCGACCACATCATCGCTTACCATCAGGTGAGATAGTGGTCAAAAGCGTGCCTATCAAGAGTAAAAAAAAGTAACCTATTTATATCAAACGCAATTCTTTGCAGTTTATCCAATAAACAAGGTTCCCAAAAATCAGATTACCCGGTACATTGGTCTCATTAAGTGGTGATTGAATTCACATCCATGCATCCACCGGTTAAAGGCGAGATTAATAGGGGATTGTACCCACGTGAAAAATTACCAACAGCGGATCTTTTTAAATTAATTTATTGCCGGTTTACGCTGGGTAAGCACCTATTTACTTGTCCAGAGTAATTAGATAGCTTTACATCGGGTATTTTGTAATTCGACTTAAATACTAGTGTACAAAGTTCGAAAGAAAGTGTTTTGTTTTTTTTTGGAAGTATCTAGCGTTTTTCTTATTTATTTTTTACAATAAATATTGTCCTTATTTTGGCTGTCTGGATGATTTCTAAAAGTTTGTCCATCTAATTTAATGGGACCTTATATACAGGGTTTTCAGAAGTGTGGGGTCATATTTAAGGGTGATGTTCTATATCTGCTATCAGTAAAGAAACAATATCAAAATACAAGAATCTTTTAAAAATCCCGGCCGCAAAAAACGACTAGAAAGTTCCAAAATATTCGTTTTTGCAATTGGTGGCGTTAATTTTAGTTTAATCACAGATTCGATGCCATCAGACTGTGAGAAAAGTGTTTTTTTTTTACTTTTTGGCCGTTTTTTTAAGTCATAAAAAATATTTTGATATTGTTTCTAAACTGCAGGTAGGTACGGCAGATACAGAACACCACCCTTAAATATGACGCCGCCGCCGCACTTCTGGAACATCCTGTATGTATAAGGTACCACTAAAAGATACAGTGTACAACNAGGTACATAGGTATCTACACATTCTGTAGTAGTTTCTTTCTAACCACTTTTCCTATGGGATTAGGCTAACGACATGGGAAAAGGTGTAAATTTTTGTACTTAGGAATTTAAGGTCCCATTAAAATAGATGGTCAAATTTTAACACAGCGTTCAGTACGTCTAACCAAAGATATCCAAGAAAAAAAAACACTGATTAAAGTGATTTTATTTTGACCTAAAATAATAAATTGTCAATATTTTTAGTGTATTAGCGTTAGCAGTTTTTTTTTTTGGAAGTATCTAGCGTTTTTCTTATTTATTTTTTACAATAAATTCTCCTTATTTTGGTTGTCTGGATGATTTCTAAAAGTTTGTCCATCTATTTTAATGGGACCTTATATACAGGGTTTTCAGAAGTGTGGGGTCATATTTAAGGGTGATGTTCTATATCTGCTATCAGTAAAGAAACAATATCAAAATACAAGAATCTTTTAAAAATCCCGGCCGCAAAAAACGACTAGAAAGTTCCAAAATATTCGTTTTTGCAATTGGTGGCGTTAATTTTAGTTTAATCACAGATTCGATGCCACCAGACTGTGAGAAAAGTGTTTTTTTTTTACTTTTTGGCCGTTTTTTTAAGTCATAAAAAATATTTTGATATTGTTTCTAAACTGCAGGTAGGTACGGCAGATACAGAACNCCAGACTGTGAGAAAAGTGTTTTTTTTTACTTTAAGTCATAAAAAATATTTTGATATTGTTTCTAAACTGCAGGTAGGTACGGCAGATACAGAACACCACCCTTAAATATGACGCCGCCGCCGCACTTCTGGAACATCCTGTATGTATAAGGTACCACTAAAAGATACAGTGTACAACAATGTGTTCAAAAATAAAAAAATATTAGGTATTAACTGAGTCCTTTTCCTTTTGATGTGTTGTAAATTTGCAGTAACAGCACGGCAACTTTTTTCGTTTACAAAACCCAGAAGTAAAGTGTAAACGTTTATTTCCCGTGTAGTTATTCGACGCGTCCCAACCTACGTAGGTGTTCACTTATTGCAATCTACATAACCCACCCGTGACGGCCCCTGACTTTACTCCACAAAAGGGCGGGGGATGTTCCACTTATTTTTTACGCAGGTGTGTTTGTTTATGTTTACGATCCCTGGCTAAATACGTGTGACCAATAAATAAAAGCGAGGTCACGAGCATTACAATTCATATTCCTATATAAGTAGCTGAATATGATAGAATAAAAATATGTTTGCAGAATCTCAGTTGTTTCCAGAAATGTTTCGGTTTTGACAGAAACCCTGAAAACACCCAAGCTGACTTGCCGTTAAAAAGCAGCAAAACGGTTTTATTTATAAATCAAACAACTTTGAGAAATATGAAATAACGTTTTGAATCAAAAGTTGTAATAAACACAGTCGGCAAAGTGCTGTTATTTACATTGAATCCGATATCAAAGGTTTCTGTGGAGCGGCGGGCGACAGGGTTGAAGTAAAGACCTTCTCGACACTTATGCATCCCCTTTAGGTCGGTGATTTTCTAACATTCAGTTTTGTGCTGAGCGTTCTGTTGTACCGTGTTGAGATTTTCTAAGACTTTCTCATGATTTACGACTTTAGTGTTGCTGGAATTTATATGGACGATGAGTTAGATACACGTTGTTTTTTTTAAAAAAATTGGTACCCATTGCTTAATGTAGGTAGCCATTATCCTATTGCAAAACCTTGGTATTTGCAGNAAAAAAAAAATGGTACCCATTGCTTAATGTAGGTAGCCATTATCCTATTGCAAAACCTTGGTATTTGCAGGAAAAATAACCACGCTGACTCATTAACATAGGAGTTGGCAGTATACTTAGATAAACTTTTTAAGCTAATGATTCCTGGGATTAATATTAGATACTTTTTTCGTTTATTGGGCCATCAATCCAATACGTTTATTTGTGTACACAGACAAAAAAGGGTGGAACAATTACAGGGTAATAGGTCTCTGTCTGCCACAGTATGTGGCATACAGATATTGATTTTAAATTACATTATCTAGTACACTAACAAATATAAAAGAAATATATTAGGTAGTTATCCATTATTGGAACTTAAACTATAATATCAATATTGCACTATAACATAGTTCTTATATGTAGGTAGGTATAAGTTAAACACTTAATACAAAATCAAATTGCGTCTTTGCCAATCTTATCAAAAATTCAAGAAACATAGACAGTAAAGAAAACAAAAGTCTCTCTTATTGTACCTCGTACTATTTTTGGCACCTAGCCTAGCTCGCTCCCACATGACTGTTAGTTATTTCATTATTGACAGATTAACTTTACAATGACCCACTTCGCAGTAAAACAATTTAGATAAAAGCTTTACACGAATATAGGTTAAATTTGTTGTTCTAAGTTATTTGATCGATGGATAAATTGATAACGAGCGCCTACGTGTGTTAGCTTAGACGTCTATCGAGGTTGCTTCATAAATAAAGTTAAAAAAAACGTCCATAAACTGAAGAAGCTCTGAAAATGAGAAAAAGAGATCTTCGCTGATAAACCCCGTTATCTTGGCAAGCTATGGACTTGGTATGAAGTAAAGGCAATGAAAAACTTGAGCCCCCAATGCCGATCGACAATATGGGCCAAGGGCACTCGGTTTTGGAGGGGAAGCGGAGGCCGACGCGGGACGCGTGACCAATGAAACGCATAAGACATTTACCATTATTTTACGCTTTGAATTATTAAGGACGCTAACCCCCGATTTCTGAATGATCTAAGCGTTTGATGTTGAGTATTTTTCGAACTGTACTTTGGCCTGTTAACTTGTCAAAATTTGGCATCAAAGGTTTGACATGTTCTTATCTCAAATATGTACTCAATTCAGAAACCCGCCTTTAGTAAGCTACGAGTATATCCATTATGTAGCCTTATTTATTAACCTCTCTAAATCACGCATAAGTTTAGTCAAAACTGTTTCGTAATATATGATTTTCCGGTGTGTTCATCCAATACTTTTAATCCCACATAAACAAACAGCGCAATATTTCACGAAAAACATGTTTGTTGCACTCCAAATGTCTATATGAAAAACGCCCTGACAGAAAACCCATAAAATCGGGCCCTTGGTGGGCTATATAGGCCACGTCGGGTGCTCCTCCATAACCCGCGCTCACATTTATATACGTTAGATCGCTGTGACGGCGCCTCTCAACCAAATTGCTTTCAGCTTTTACCCAGCGTAAAAAGAATTCACAGAGTTAATGTATTCATCCTCTCAAATTACTGAGGTTTAATTGGATACAAAATATCGGACACATTTTGTCTACCATGGACACAGCAATTAAGCTTTTGATCAACCTATCATGTCTGTTCGTTGGTAGAGTAAATTTTCGTGGAAACATGTTCTATCTTTTGATTCCGGATACTGCTTTTTATCAAGCCTCGTTTTCTCATCGAAAACCTGGGATTTTTAAATAGCAAAGTCATCATGATGTCGAGAAATGATGATTTTTTTCTTTCTTTACATGTTCTCATATATAGAAGCAGCAAGGTTAATGCAACCAGGATTTTTGTAAACATAAAATGATTTAAAAGAGTGTCCGTGGAGTTTCTTGCAATAGCTTCATGTTTTTGACGGACTGACTTTGACAATTCAAAAGTACCTGATAATGGTTTATTTGAAATAAATGCTTTGACTTTGACTTTCTTTACCAAAAAGATTGTGATATTTTGCGAGACGACTTAGAGCGTCAAACAAACAAATGTCGTAAATGATACATTTCAATTATTAATGTAAATGATACATTTTAATTCATTAAAATAGAGAAGTCTATTTGGCTACTGCTACTTCCCGATTCGTCGCATTCCCGATTCGACAACATGTTAAAAGTAGAAAAACCAAATGTACAAGTGGCGTTCCGTCAAGATTTTGATCTTTATACATCTATTTCCGTTTCGTCACCCTTTTTTAACAAACTCTTTTCTGACGCTCTTTTTATCACCCGATTTCCCAGAGGTGGGTATAATGATTATCTAGTGTATGTAAATTCCTAAATTAAGTGCGTGACATGCATGTATTGCCATATTCTCAATAATAATAGTTCTGCACCAACCGTTGATTGTCCTCGGACATACTTTCATAGTACAACAGTGTACAACAGTGATAATCGTCAGTTGGTGACATTTTCCTTTTGAAATGTGTAACGGGGCCACTTTGAGTTGCGAGTTGGAGTTTTTAAAACTTTTGACATGTTTATGAATCGGGAATGTGGCGTTTTGGGAAGTAGCCATCTAGGTATTATAGCATGATAAAATAAGTCATATAAAATAAAGTAAGCATCACATCCAGCTGGGAAATAGATAATTAGCGATGCAAAAATAAAACAGTTGGCAGGAAGTAAACGTCCTGCGGTGACGGTGCATTGTGATAGAGTGAATGGACTTTAGAAGATTGCAGAGAAAAAGTACCTACACTTAATATAATATGGAGCATGCAAAACAAATGAGCAGGGGACAAAACTGACTGACGACTAAATGATTGTTTTTTAAATGTGAGTTTTCGTTATTATGCTATTTTAAATTAACATAACCTACTTAAGTATTTTACTGGTAATTCAAATGTAGATACCTACATTTTTAGTTTGTAAATTGCACTGCACAACTCTTTGAATTTTTTAATTTATATTGTTGTTCATGTATAAATAGATATAAATATAAATAAAAGAAGATTCGCTTCGCGTCTCGATTGTTATTACCGAAGAAATAGTAACATAAAAATCAATTCGCAGACCAGAAAAAACAGGACTTCTCACTCAATGTCCTTCACATTGAAGCGTTAATCATTCGATTTAAGATTGTATTTTCATTTTCCGTCCAGTTAACCAAACGTATAACAATTTCCTCTTTCAATAGCCTTTGGGTTCCCATCAAATACTTGTCAGTATTATACCTACACAGTACGCCTGTACCATAGAACTAGGAATAGGAGAAAACTTTAAAATTCGTCACCATAATCATTTCAGCTGAAAAACGTCGACTGCTGCACATAAGCCTCTTTCTAGGTCCTGTTCGTTTCGCATCCAGCGGATTCCCAGCCTTCACCAGGTCATCGGTTCACCTTGCGCCTTCCGATGCTGAGTCTCCTGGTACGTGACCGCGACTCCTGCGTATCCGCGAGGAATGACACTTAATTTTGTCAATTCCTCGGGCGGTATCTAAAACCTTAGTTCTTCTACAGATCTTTTTTTTTTGTTTAGATCGCTCAGAGAAACATCGAGCATAACTACTATAGAGGTCATATTGTCACGGTGACACGCCTGGTCAGTGTCTTGGTGTATGGAAAGTGTCGACAGTACCGTTTCTAGCAGCGGCCGCCGAAGCGTCACCGAGGTTTTTGCTATGTATGCTATATACAATACATGTACGTAACGTCGTCCTTGTGTGTGGGCCGGAAGGCCGTTCAAATTTTATTTATACAGGAGAGTGGGCGATTATATTGTGACACCATTTTAACAACGCTCTCTCATTCTATAGGTGCTTCCAAAGCTTTTGCACGTGTATGCCTTCTTCTATAGA
>NDFZ01002368.1:0-11841 GCA_002192655.3 Mamestra configurata
ATCTGCATGTCGAACTGCGGCGATGAAACCTCTGCTTTGGACCAGTCCGCGATCAGGTAAGGAAAGGAATTTCTTGCCCGAGTAATGTGTTTCTTGATAACCATAACCTGAAGGTCTTAAGTCAAGAGTGGAAAGATTACTTCTAGGCAAGCGTGCTCCATCTTCGATCGTTTTTCGTCAGGTGAATAATAATAAAAAAAAGTCTGGACTATCTTTTCTCTTTGATATTTTTTTTGAAGGGTTAATATATTATTACTGGGTGGCTGAGATGAATATTCAAAGTCAAAATCAAAACGTTTATTACAATTAGGCCATTAAAAGGCACTTTTGAACGTCATTAAAAATAAAGTGACTCTACTGCCCAGTCACACAGGTATTCTTATGGAAAAGAACGTACAAGAAACTGCATAGTTACTCTTTTCAAATAAATAATATTAGCTAATACAGTTGAAAACATGACTGTTTTTATAATTAGCAACTTTATTATTATCTGTTGAAACGTTAGAAGTCGTTAGAGTATTCATTACATACACAGGTAGATAGAACATTAAGAGTGAAAGAACACTACCTGTCGGTACCATCATAGATGCATATTTAAACTATATATTATTATTTTAGTAGTATGTATTAGTATGATATTAATTTTAGTCATATATATGTATAGTATGTTATATTTAAAGTTTTTATCTTTTTTTATGTAAGTATAACTTTTACACACGATGTCTACATCTCTTTTATTCGACTCTCTTTTCGCAGGTATGCTGGAAGAGATTTATTTAGAAATAAGCATCACCTTTGTACCGATTTTTCTGTTCTCTTCTTCTTATCTTTTTGTTAAATGTGTGTACATAAACTGTTAAATAAATAAATAAATAAACATTCTATATTGTACATCAGTACAATATAGAATGTTTAATGTTTAATGTTTTTTTTTACCAGCAAATAAAACTATCCGAAACTGTCAAATTTTCCCAATCAACCATGAACCTAAACCGCTAGCGATAAAGTTGATAATTTATTCAGGATATTTGACAGATAGTTGTACCTTGATGTGCTGGCGTCTGTACACAATTGTAACCCAGTTGTATTACAGCTTCAAACCATGACACAAAAGCCAGATATCATTTCTTTAAAAACATTATTTCGCCACATTGAAAAATGCTTTTATATTTATAGTATTCATGAGTTTTTAGATTATAAATTGTAAGTTTTGTAAATTGCACGTCATTTTAAATTATTATTGTTATTATTATTGTGTGGCATATCTCTTCCATTATTGACATTTATGATTATTATTTTAATTATTTCTTCATTATTACATTGACATTTATTCAATTCACTAATACAATTTTAATGGGATCATCTGTTTAATGACTGCATGATTATGATCAATAATTAATTCCAATAAAATATGTTTCTTTAGGTTATTTTTGCACGCTGTAATTAAAGACAAGAGAACAATTTTGTACATTTTTCAACCTTCTGTATCTTATTTATGCATATAAATGATTTTTGATTGATATTTAATTAAATTTTAACATCTACAGAACCCTGAAGTCTAAAATCTTCCAATAGTTAATCAGTACCGCGGATCTAATCGTGGTCCATTAAATTATGTTTCAATCGCAATATTAAACAGTAGCCATTCGATTTGTAATTAAAAGTCTGTTTATTTTGCAATAACTCAGCTATTAAGAGTTTTGCAAGGTTTTATATAAGTATCTGAATTTCAATCTGGCTTTGGGATGCCAAACAAGTTTAATTATAACTTATGGACGATCATCTTACAACTATGTCGTATAAATGCGAAAGTTTGGATGCAACAGCATTTCATTTATTGATGATGGCATGAAACCCATCGGCGCGAACATTTCTGAGGCACTGCAAAATATAATAGCCACTTCATTTTTAGCTAAATCATCTGCCCCACAAATAACTTTTAATTTAATCAGCATATCGTGGTCGCACAGGTCGATCTTCAAGGTTTATCAACGCTCGCTGAAGTCGATCCGAGGATGGGTCACCGTATATTACGTACCGAGAGACTTTTGTTCCTCGGTAAGTACGGCCAGTTAGTCTCGACTGTCAATCGTAGATTTTTAACAGTCGTTACGGGTAGACAGACCTCAAAAGTCTGACTTGTCTTGCCAAGAGATACATTCCATGATACCCGGCTGTGGAGGTCAGATAGGCAGCCACTCCATGTAAAATTCTGGTACTCAGTAAAATATTTGACAGATTTTTCTAATCTAGACAAGCCAACTTCAAGCTAACATTGCATTTCTCCAAACCTAAAGAACATAAAAGAAATCATCAAATGACTTCATCCGCTCTGGGTGGAGCGGAAGGGAGTGTCAGACTCTTACTAACTAACACCCATCCATGTTCCTCCTGAAGCCCGTTGCGTTCCAGGGCCGCGGTGACTCTTTCGAACAAATCTACTTCCGCAATCTGCTTAGCCTTTTTGGATGCAGCTGAGTACCAGTATTTTACATAGCGACTGCCTATCCGACCTTCAGAACCCAATAAATCGGTAACAAATAAATAATTCTAGCTCCTGCTAGAGGCTCCGCCCGAGTAGAAATGATCCCTGTCGGCTATTCCAGACGTATCTCCCTGCCGTCACCGGAAATTTGCAAATGCCGTAATATAGTAAAATACCGCGTGAAATTGTTAAATCTTTTTCTTATTAAGACGCGGATGTATTGGAAACTATTGAATTTGTATGTGATTTATTGTAAACGAAACGATTTTTTCATAATATATCGAGAAATTTTAGTCTAATAAAGATTAAAATGTCCGAGTGCGCATAACTTCTTTAAAGAGCTCTCAAGACGCTCAGTTGACACTTCGCGTGAACTAAGGGCTGAGTTTTACCTCGGACAAAGGATAAGCATTGCCATACAACGTGGCAATGCCGCCAGTCTTTTGGGTACACTTCCAGTCGACAGCGATGCTGATGAATTTTTTGACGCCATAATTTATGGTTAATTTAATTAGGTATTTTTATTTTTATATCTAGTGTATATAGTTAGTTAAGTATATATTAAAACAAGTGCTTTAATAAAGATTTATTACAATCTTACGGAGTCTGCAATTTTCCGATGACACACATCCAGATTCGTTTAGCCGTTCTGGCGTGATGAGTAACAAACGTCCTTCAAACTTTCGCATATAGAATAGAATTTAGATAACTCGATACCCCTTGAAAAGTCTGGTGTCAGATTTTCAAGCTTCTCACTATCCAAAACGCCTGTCAAAGGTCTGAAAATGACATTCGGGAGAACGAGAGTCTCGATATGTGATGGATAGTTACACATCCAAGGACGACCGACCTCTGCAAGCATTGCTTTACCTTGATGATCAACCCATTTTATTTATTTTTTTAAGGATGGGAAATCATCAAATGACTTCTTCCGCTCTGGGCGGAGTGGAATGGCGTGTCAGACTCTTACTAACTAAAACCCATCCGTGTTCCTTCTAAAGTCCTTTGCGTTCCAGGGCCGCGGTGACTCTTTCGAACAAATTCCGTAACCCTGGCAGATGATCAACCCATGCGGCTGTTATTCAATAGGAAGAATTACCACAAAATGAGACAAAAATATTTTTACGACGAACTTAGGTAGGTACACGAGAACAAACAAAGCTAACGAAACACAATTAGGTCATTAAAGTTTTAAAAGTAAACGAGGTACGCCGCGGTATTTACTTGTGCCGTGTTCCGAATATAGGCCGTTTGCTGTGTTTGCCCTGACATGTGTATCTGCCATACAATATGCATGGTACTGGGAAAGTGAAATGTTTAGCCATCACTACCCGTGGGCTGTGAACTTCCAGAACTGTTTGAAAGAGTTAGCGCGACCCTGGAATGCAAAAGGCATTTTTAGTCAGTAAGAGTCTGACACTCCCTTCTGCTCCACCTAGAGCGGAAGGAGACATTTGATGATTACCCAAACAAAAAAAAATTGGGCTGAACCAATTTAAAAGTCTCCACCTAGATATCTTTAATATAGAACGCTTGGGCCTGATTGTACCTAGTTATCAATTTTACTACATATTAGGTATAACACAAAGTTCTTCCGACGCGTCTGTCTGTATGTACGTGATCAACTCTAAAACTACCGAACGGGTTTTCATACGATTTTCACCAATGGATGGAGTGATTCATGAGGTTTTGTGTAAATTGGCTGAAATATGATAAAAAATTTTGAGCATGACGCAAAAAGTCATGTCAACTTGGAGCTTGTATATGCTCTGCTTTCCGTGATATCTATTTATGGCGTGAAAAAAAAAACTCACCACATTATTCAGGGTTGAAATCGATACTGACGATTTTTTTTTTTGGGCATTATGTATGGGCTGGCCTACCCTTACTATATAGCCTACTGACCGCGCATGGATCTATTCATAATCAAATTAAAAATCCTAAATTGGTTTTCAATCTCGCTTAAATGTCAGCTTCTTATAATTTTGTTTAAAATCAACCGTAAATAATTGATACTTTAACACCTTAATTAGCTCATAAGGTTCAGTCATCCACAGAGAAGATTCTGTCAATTAAAACCATTGGACAGGTAAAACCCTTCATACCTATGTATTTTAAATCCCGAAATTTAAAACGCTGCACTAAACACCTCTTCAGCCGCTAAAAAAATATTTATTTACTGTTTTATTTTTAATAATAGCTGAGAAGACTCACTAGTATTTTTTCACCGTTACAAAATACATTTAAATCAATAAACAATGGTATTCAGATATCATGTAGACTCAAAATTATATTTATATAAAATGTTACGAAGTGAAGACAATAGTTAACCCGTCGGCGGCGCGCGGTCGGCGGGCGCCGGGCGGGCTAATTCGCAAGTCGTCGGGCGCGGGCGGCGCTTATAATGCAACGCCTATTCGCAATGTGCTTGCATTGTCAGCACCAACACATAGTGCGGTTAGGTTCTGTTAAAACATTTGCCTTTTTTAACCGATGTCAAAAAAGGAAGAGATTCTATGTTAGACAGTATGTTTTTTTTTATTCATATTTTTGATATTATTATCCTAATACTACACCCACTGTCTTTTTAACATTATAAATGCGAAAATAACTCTGTCTATGTGTTTGTTTGTTTGTAAGGTGTCTTAACGGCAAAATGCATCTCTCTAGTCTCATCTCTCGTCACTCATCCAACTTAACATATGGGTAGACCATGGACCAGTAGGTATGTTTCCTTAGAATAATTTTTTACCTTAACGTGGGCGAAATTGCTGGCTGAAGCTAGTTTTAAATATTTGTTTGTTTAATCCGTAAAATCCGGTTATATACCAAGTACATTTCGTGGTCATCTTGCACTTTATGTGGAAAGACGCTCGGTTAATTATCACACTTACGTTAATGTTTTGGAACAAACACACGTGGTTCAAAAATAAAATACCTAACTATTTATTATTTACTTTCAACAGCTAACTACTAGCAATATGCTTATTATCTTCTAACTACATAAAAGCTCCCATGTCTTTTAGTGATAAATCAATCCTAACTTAATAAGATTATAAATGCGAAAGTAAGTTTGTTTAGGTACGCCTAAATCGCAAAACCGATTTTGATGAATATTGGGCTCTGGAAACGGTTATAGGCTACCTACTTAAATGAAAGCGAACATTATTATTACTCCAAAGCGAGTGACAAGTTTTTGTCGCTCGCATTGAAGCTAACAATTAAATAAGTAAACTTAGAACAAGTTTGTCCCTTACTAAATAATATATAATAGCATCCAAAATGCTGTAAAATGCCTATAAAACTACTAGATAACTTACATTAGTATTTAGACGTATGTATAAGGTAAATTCCACCTACCAGCACTTTCCACGGCTCCCGGCGACACCGGCACAGTCTCACACTCCCTCTCTTCTCTCCTTTGCTCAAACTCACTCTGCACTCTAGTAACTTGCCTCTGGCCATTCAGTCCTAGTATAGCGTCTATCGTATGCCTCGGGCCCGGGTTAACACTCGTGGGCACTTGTGTTAAGCCTAACCTAGATTTCACCGCATCAAAACTCTGGTTTAAATGCATTTGTTGCGCGTGAAAAAACATTCCCATTCTATTAAGTGTTTCTAAGTTCTGTTGGTGCTGGGATAATGATATGGATTGATCCGTCACATTGATTGAAGAGTTGGAATTCGGACTACTCATTTGCGAGCGCGGGCTGTTCGTATCGGAGCGGTCCGGCGTCTGGTTGCCGTAGTATCGGTCGTCGGGCGCGTCCATCTCGCAGCGATACGCGTACGTCACTGGCGCCCCGAAACTACTACTAGAGTCGGCGGGGAAGAAAGAGGCGGGGCCTATTGGAAGGGGGGCGAGCGAAATTGCCCATTGAAAGTGCGAAATTTGGGGTCGCGAAGTGATTTTGTTTGGTAAGAAGCAAGAAGCGGCGTATTAGCATTTTCCCCTCGGAGTTTCTTTGAACGGTATTGAGAGTTGGTGATGGTTGAATAGTTTTTTTTTCTGTTTGATTGGGTCGATTGTGCTAGGTGTTAAGAGTGTTGCCGGGAGTTTGTTAGCGATTTGTTTGAGGGTTCTCGACGCGGGAGTGGGTCTTTACCCGCTTGTTGCTTCTTTGCATGTTTTTGAAGTTAAAAGATCAAAGTAATTTGAAGTCTTTAGATTTTTTAAATTCCAAATTACATTTGAGCAGTTGGGTTCACTCTCAAGTTTACTCCTTACCGGTTAACTCATAAATACTCAATTTAACATGACCAGATAAGTATTAAAAGCTCATCTTAAAGCACACTACTTTCATAAATCAAATTAAGCTAAATAGCTACTCAACGTTTACGTTTGGCATACATTACCCGCGATCAAACAAAGCAGCAAAAAACAAACTAAGCGCACGCTATAATAGTGCTTCCAAACTTCCAATTACGCAAATGCTAATGAACTCAATTCTAATTAATCACACTAATCAATACGTGGCCAATCAGACGCTACCTGTCTCAGCGTCGCGCGGGGCGAGAGAGCGAGAGCACCGCCGGACATCTGCCTGTTAACACACAAATTTAACCAAATCGGTTAACCCGTAACCAAACAATAACAGCTTTTCCAACTGACCAGAGCGCTGAATGCAATAAAACTTATAAGCTCTAACTACCTCAGGAAATATCACCTTATTTTAAACATGTTAAGACCGAAAACAAATTGCGCTTATTTGGTTACATGAGTTGTTAAAGCACGAGATAGGGAACCGTCAATATAATTTTGTCTTCTTCACACTTACAAAGATCTCGCTCGCTCTCATCTCAGGTGTAGCGACGGTTGTTAGGGGGCGGGGCGCGCGGTGACGTCACACGTCGATCGACCAATCGTGTGTTGGATTTTGTTTTTTTCTTGGCCCGTCTTTTATTGTCGATGCGTTTCTTTTGTCCGGCGCGTTCAGTGATTGTTCGCGGGCGCCGGCCGGCAGTTACAGGGTTAACTTTGGGAATAACAAGCTACCGGCTTTCTGATAGAGATGATTATGTTCTTATTTGTATAAAATGTTTTTTTATTATTTTTAGTTTAAGCGGTCTTTTTAATAAAAGTAATTACTCTTCGTTACTTTTATTATTTGAAAACTATGTAGGTACCTACATAAATACAAGGTTATTTTCAAATACTATACTGGTAGTAGATACTCGTATTATAAATATTTAGTAAGTTGTCGTACTTTCTTTTACCTAATAATTAATCATTTTGTAAATTAAGACTACCTTTTTTTATTTTACGAACGACTTCCAATATGATAGCTTATAAGAAAGTTTTGAGGCAATTACAACTGGTTTTCCATTTGGATAGTAAATTGTACCCAGAGTACCCATCTATCTAATCTTGCTATTTAACTTTTCAAGATTGTTAATAATGAAGTAGTTGAGACAGTCTAGATTAGATGCCAAATCCAAGAATAGAAACGTATTAATTCAGATATCTAGTAATCAAACTTTGTTTAATTATAATTTGTTTCAAGTTTGTGTGAACTCACTCATAGCAAGTAAGCAATTTAGGGTTGCAAGCTCCACTAATCTATCACACTAATATTATAAAGGCGAAAGTTTGTGAGTGTGTGTGTGTGTTTGTTACTTCTTCACNCGAAGCAATTTAGGGTTGCAAGCTCCACTAATCTATCAAACTAATATTATAAAGGCGAAAGTTTGTGAGTGTGTGTGTGTGTTTGTTACTTCTTCACGCGCTAACAGCTGGACCAATTTTGATAAAATTTCGTATGCAGGAAGCTGGAATGATCTGATACACTCAAGTACTCCCGGAATTCTATGTCCTATTCCAGGATAAGGCTTACCAGTGGGGCAAGTTTCATCAAAATCCTTTCAGCCGCTAAGACGTAGCGTGTGAAGTAACAAATCGATACCTCCCACGAAAAAAGTCGTAACATTTTTTTTTTGGCAACATGAGATTTTAGTAACATTATCCATGCAATATTATATAAATACTACACAATTCTTAAAAACGATATTTTCACTAAAAATCGAGTTTCTAACTTGCCAATAGTCTTATGTTTTGCGGCTCATCAACAAAAAGATGAAGTTAAAAATCTCCTTCCTGAAAAATCACAAATTTAAACATACGACCTAATACGCGGGAGGTGTCGAAATAGTTATCAATCAAACCAGTCTATTTAAAATACTATAACCCAATCAAATCACATACTCAAACAAATAACTTAATTTAACCAAACCAAGGTAGAATCAAAGCAATATTTTTCCATATCCCGTGCATGTTGCACACTGTGTCCAATACATTAAAGTGATTGAAGCTGAATATTTAAAGCGCTCACAATTTACAAACTCTTCACTTGATTGAATGCACGCCACTGACTGCTATTGAATGACTTTTAATTGCATACTCCAATTTTTTACGTCCATAATGTTGCCACACTGCAACTAATCATTATGTCGTAGACTTTCAATTTTTATGCTGGCAACGTCGCCTAATGGATTGCCCTAATCAACTTCCTGGTATCAATCAATTTGTTTAATGATTTGGTTTTGATCTAGATTGAAATTATATTGCCGTGCAAAATACCTATGACCAAGGACATGGCAGCTTATAATTTGATTGTTATTTACATAAATAATAAAGTAAAATTACAATTACCTACCTGTTAGCTAGTTTTGGAACTCGTGGCTAAATAATAACAGCTGTGCGAGCTTGCCACGCTCAAAGACTCCTTCGTGTCTCGGAAAGCACGTTAAGCTGTTCGTCCCGGACTGTACCCCGAGATCTTTGAAAGTCGTTAGATATGGCGAGAAGGAAATCCGACACCAGTCTTGCCAAGGGGAATCGTGTTAAACAGTTACTGGGTTCTGAGGGCAACATAGGCAATCGTTTTATATTAATACTGACATTCTGCTGCATCCGGGTACAATGGAAACCAACCCCAACGTAGTTGGGAAAAGTATAATCAAAATTTAAAGCCTTGAAAGTCCGCTACGATGATCACAATTTCAAAGTTACCTATGAAACACGACTATCGGCCGTATCATGCTCGGGTTAAAAAAAAACGAGCGAGTCTTACAGTAGTCGCATAGGATGTGTAACATCTGACGTCTCACCTTGGTGAAAAGCAACAATAACATTAAAATTTAAAAGTACCAACTGACAGCCAACTCGACCACTGCGTGCGCTCATTGATCAAATCGAATAGGGCGCGCTCATTAGTCAAATCAAAAAGCGCGCGCTTCCTCGGCTTCTTGTTACACACTTCCATCCCATTACACAAAATCACTCCCACAAATAACAGGAAAGCGAAAGAAAAGATGTTACACATCAACAATTTAAACATGCAGCATTTTTGGCACGTCAGTACCTGTTCGATTTTGATGCCAAATGGATGCAAGTGAAGCACTGTCTGGATTCTGTTGTCTGTTAGACGAAAATCGACTGAAATAACATCGGTATGCATCAAACCGCTGAGGAAACGACGTTGATAGATCTGACGGATAAAGTACCTTTGCAGGACAGGCAAACAGCACGCATACAAAAATTGATTACGATTCTTCTACAGTTCTAAACAACACCGATCACAGCTCCAAATAAAACTGGCTCTAAAGCACGTTTTTATTTAGGTAAGCGTAGACGAACTCAATTGCGTTAACGTTAACCTTCACTTATGTGTATTTGTAAAGGAAAATAAAAGTTTTCCGTCATTATCACCAAAAAGCGTTTATTCAGCCGGTCGATTCTGTAAACATGTCGAAGTGAAGGCTTGGGTGAAGTGATCACGAGGTGAGCTGTCAATCCATATAATCAAGACGGAATGACAGCTGAGTCCGTGATCACGTAATGTATCTTGATTGTATGGAGCACCCAAGCCCTCACTTCGACATGTTTACAGAAACGGCAGTTTCAATTTCGAAACAAATTTACGTTTACGTGAACACGACGAATTAGTTTTTTGACACCGACTTCCGAAATTAAAGTTATTTTATACTTTTTAGTGGTAATACCCCACAACTAAATTGACATTATTCCCATGGTGGGTGGTTGCGCTATTTCCCGATAAGGAGTTACTTCGTAGTCCAAGTCCAGACCAGCTCATAGTTACCTAAACATCTACTTTGCTTTGGGATTGACATAAACCTAACAATATCTAACTTGACTAGATTTTTATAGATTTTAAGTTGAGGGGTCACTTGTTTTTCTTTGAAGTTCAACGTCCAAATTCTATAAATATAGTTAACTCAACGCAAAAAGAATAATCAAGACCGCTTCATAAACAATAAAGTTATGTCCGAATATATAACCCAAGAACATGGTTGACTTGTACACATCTGCATACCCCTTCACAGCGTACCGGCCTGATGTTGTGTTTAAAACTTGTGTAAACAATAAACAAACATGCGATTTCAGCAGTCCCGGAAGATTTGCTATCATTTATTGAAGAGTTCCGTTGCCTACCTCTGAAGTTCTTTATCAGATCTTCACCAATATGAAAAAATAGTCTTCCAAACAAAAAATAATCATACAAATCGGTTTACATTGGCGAAAATATCGCTGAACAAACATACAGAGCCGGATAATCTGACACCAGTCTTGCCAAGGAGTACCGTGTTACCTAGTTAATGGGTTGTGGAGGTCTGGTAGGCAGCCGCTCTACGTAAGATACTGGTATTCAGCTGAATCCGGTTTGACTGGAAGCCGACCCCAATATAGTTGGGGAAAAGCTAGGCATATGATGATGACACATCGAAAAAAAAAACAGCCGAATTGAGAACCTCTCCTTTTTTTAAAGTCGGTTAAAAAGCAATTAAAACTCTCCGAGGTAACAGACATGAATTTACTCATTCAAAGCTCAATAACGAGACCAAATATAATAACGATCGCTAATGCTGGATTGATACTTAAATTAAGCGCGTTTGCGCTCGAGATTGATTGGGATAAGTGTGGGAGGGGGGCGGCCGCCCGGGCGAGTGGCCCGGGGGGCGCTAATCTAGTACAACCATATAACAATTTGTTGACAGTGATGGGTTATGTCGATGTGAGTAATTAGATCATAGGGCTAGGGCGTACGACTTTTAAAAAGTTTAGGCTTATTTTAACGCAGGTGGTTTGGTATGCAGCCGGTCTATTCTGAAAAATCTGAATGTTGTGAAAACACCTGCAGTGCTATTCTGTAAAAATCTCGCACCGTTAACACTTAGATGAAGTGAACATGAATTGAGCTGTCAAACCAAAACTGTAGGTTTAAAGAGGAATGACAGTCCACTTCACGCTCACTTCACCTAAATTGTTACGAATAGACAAGCATAAAAAAACTGTAGCATCAATTGGATCGACAGCTCACTTCACCTTAGTTTTCACG
>NDFZ01002369.1:5540-17811 GCA_002192655.3 Mamestra configurata
TAGTGCTTACTGCAATCCGGAAAAATGTTGTAGTGAAATGAAGGGTTCATTTTGTAATTTCGTCGTTTAAGTTCTAACACCGCGAAAAGCCAATAATCTGACTGCAGTCCTGCCAAGTACCGTGTCACCCAGTTAATGGGTTGTGAAGGTTTGGTAGACAGCCGCTCCACGTAAAATACTGGTATTTAGCTGAATCCGATTTGACTGGGAGCCGACCCCAATCCCCAATATATGTAGTTGGGAAAAGGCTAGGATGATGATGAAATTCTAACACCAAGAAAGTCAAACTTTGATACGTTCCGATTTCATTTGATAGGGAATCGCAAGACGCATCGTTTGATGAGGACACAAGAGTATCAACCAATGGTGAGGCGTTATTCAAAAAAGAAAAAGAACGCGTGTATCAGTGTTGCACAGAAAATCAGGGCGCAACTCAACTTTATTGTCGTAGCAACTTAGTTTTTCTACAAAACTAAATTACGTGCTACTAAACTGTTTATTAACAACTATCCTGATAAATTGCCGATTTTGACATCAGCGGTGTTATAACCTAAACAACGATTTGTACTTGGAAGTTATATGGTCTTTAGATGTCTGTTTCCAAGCATTAGTTTCATTGTTATAACTAGTCATCTTTTTTTGTTTTTTTTTTTTTTTGTTGGGGACCACTCGCAGTTCAGCACGCTAGGGCTGGTGACTGCTTAACCGGACTATCCTGTGGTGGCCTTAAATGACTCTAAAACTAGTGATCGGATAATCGGGCGCTTATATACCTAAACTTCTTCCAGTGAAAGAATAATATGGACATTCTTTTCTGAATAAATAAGTAATCCCGGGTTCCCATAATTGAACCACTGCTACAATTTCTTTATGTTTATTATAGTTGTTTTTACAAAATTGTTCAATTACGGGAACCCGGGATTACTTATTTATTCAGAAAAGAATGTCCATATTATTCTTTCACTGGAAGAAGTTTAGGTATATTAGCGCCCGATTATCCGATCACTGGTTATAACTCAACGAAATATTTATTTAAAACGAAATGATTTAATAACAAATTCACTCGTGGACTAGATAATATTTAAGTAAAACAATGGCTCAATTCCCGATTCCAAAAATCTGATACACGTAAAGGAAAGTGAGGCGTGCGTTAATTTTATCGAGGGTAAAGGGCTAATCAATTTGTAGGGTTGTTTAAGTTCTATAACAGTGAGGTCAGCCTGAAGGAAACTCACCAGTAAGTATGGCCGGTCGATGCGCCACCGCGTCTCCAATAGACAGCACTTTGACGGCCGACGCGTCCAGCGCCTCCACGTCAGCGACGGGTCCCCTCGCGCTGCGCACCACGTATCTGCCCACGCGACTGGCTGGGAACGTCAGCAGGCCCGTGTCTTCTAGGTGAGCTTCGGCCACAAGGGCACCGGTTGGTGAGACCACTTCCACGTCTGATAGGTTCTCGTCTATTTCTACTGTTGCTACTCCGCCTGGAAAGAAAAAAAAAATGTTAGGAATCGACTTTTAAATTAGAAACAAAAGAATGTTACGTTACACTAAATGCTTGACAAGAAAACGGAGGCCACAATCAATAATGTTTTTACATTCTCCATTGTATGACTGGCCATGATCCGCACTTGCACTGGGTGTACGAATGATTTATTTTTTCATGGTTACGTCCGAAGGCACATAATGTATATTCAAATAGTACAATCTCACCGTGATAACGTATGTGAAGTGAGCTGCCAATCCCTAGCAGCAAGTGAAATGACAGCTCACTTCATAGTCACTTCAGATAAGTTTTCATGGTGAATGTTTTACAGAATGGACTGGCTGTTGTTGGGGTTGTTTCCAAAGATAACCTCTCACCTTAGGTATTTTAGTATTACTTAGCCTTTGCATTATAATGTAATACTACTAACCAATCTGCACATAAGTATGTGGCTCGCTGACTCGACATACGAAGGGGCTGCCAGGAACCGCTTGCTCATTGAAAGTGACGGACACGCGGTGAGGCTCGCGCGACACCGGCACGAACGTCACGTCGTATAGCCCACGCGCCACTGCCACCACCTGGTGAAAGGAGGATTAATAATAAGTGTACTTATTGGGCTGCCTTTAAACAGTCGTTCAATTGATTTAGCGAAAGCCTCAATAGAGAATACGATGCTGCGAAACTATTAAAAGGTTTTTATAAATATGGCTGTAACTGGGTATGCCTGAGGTAGTTCCGCAGTGTGGGAAGTGCTAATGGATGACTGACACCTCATCAACGCATGGGACACCAACTGACACGTCACACGTCGATATGTCATAGCCATAGGGCGAAATTGGCCATTTCATGAGGTGGCTAACCATTATGTGAAATGGCGGACCACTACATGAAGTGGCTAATTTAACAATTTGGCTACGATAGATGTAGGTATTACGACGAGGAAAAAAAAAGGTATCAGAGTGTGTTTTTTTTTTTTAGTGTGTATGATGCGACCGCAAATATAGACAAGATGATGTGTCGTGAGTCAAATCACACAATTATGAAGTCTTCACAAATTGTATGGATAACACATAAGTTATTGATCGGTGCTGCTCCGCTACGTACCTCCGCCTTCACAGTAGTGGAGGGCGTGGACACGACGAGCTCCAGCGTGCCCTCCCCCGCGCCCGCCGCGTCCACGCTGAACGTCACCGGCTTGCCTACTTCCACTCCTCGCTCTTCATCCACACCCTCGTCCAAACTCAGTCCTTCCAGCGTGCCCTCAAGTTCTGCAAAGGGACCAATTAGTTGATACAACTTATTAAAAAAACATATTGTCTTTATTAATTTTAATATAAAATGAACAATACGTCATAAGCAGAAAGAAACGTTTGCCTTGCCAAATAATTATATTGACTGAGAAGCGACAACGTCAGCGTGACTATAGCTAGCAGACAGCAAATTCGATAGAGATTCAAAATTACAAGGGCTTTGGTTAAACATTACGACATCGCGTCAATCATTGCAATTTAAACCTTATTTCAATGGCTTTAAAACACACATGACATGACACACGCTCCCGACTTCCACCGAAGTTTACCCAAAACAAAATTAAACACATACCTCCAGGCCCCAATCCAGTGACCCTCACCCGTCGCACATCATACACGTTACAAGTGAAGGGCGAGCCGGGCACGTGGCGGCCAGCACACGTCACCTGCACAGTGTGCCGGCCCACAGCTTCAGGGGTGTAGGTCGCCGTGTACCGACCTTCGCTGGTCGACGACACGCGCGAGCGCACGTTGGAGCCGCCTGGACCCGCTACGTACACTGTCGGCTCGCCTGCTAAGGAAATAAACGAGGTTTAGGAACTGAACAAATTGTGGTAGAAAGTGTTTAGTAGCAGGGGTGATTTCAATCTTATTGGCATCCTTTTAGGGGGTGAAATTAAGTAACAACTTGAGCAACAACTTTAGTATTTAATTTTTTTTTTAAAAACTATTTTATTCTATCGGAAACAGTGACTAAAATTGATCTTTTTTTTTTTAAATATCTACTATTACTAAGTACANTAATATCTACTATTTCTAAGTACATACAAAAGTGATGTGTATTTTCTTACATCCAAACAGATGCAATGTTTTGGTTATTCCAGAGTTGGTCCCATAGAAGATATTCATGATTTATAACTATGTAATTTCACCTCCTGAAGGGATACTAATAATTTTTAAATGCTGGTACAAAGTCTGGATTTCCGAGATATCTTTCTTCCGATATTCACACAGTTGCTATCGCGTTCAAGGAGCTAGAATCTTTAACTTTCAATGCCAACTTGTATAAAAAACGTACAACGACATTTCACACAACCCCAGAGTAATGCACTTATGCGACGTCGAACTCGCGACGACATTTGATTGCTACTATTTCACTGGATATGTTCCCAAATAATAAACATTCGCATAGACAATGATGCGACGAACAAACAATGGCTCAGAGAGAGAATAGAGAGAATTGAATCTAGTTGATATTTGCAAAACATAAACTATCTTTACAAAGGAATAAATTACAATAAGAGATTTAGAAACAGGTGAAAGATCTTTCAAATGCGCTGCAGACGCATTTAAACGATCTCTGTTTAAATGACAGAGTAACCAATACTAAAACAGCAGCTGTTTCAACAAAAAATACATGTTTACTCTGTAAAATAATAAATTGACTTGTGGCAAAAAACCCGACCGCCAAAAACAAGGCATTTACAAAGGAATCATTTACAACAGTTCAATCACAGACTTGATGCCACCAACTGCATGAGACTGCTTGAAAAGTGACTTGTTTGGAACTTTTTAGACGTTTTTGGCGGTCGGGTTTTTCGACACAAGTCTTTTTTTTATTTCCTACATTTCAATGAGTTCAATTTTTCGAAGCGTCTCCACAAGCCTTTTATTATGAGGCCCCACCTTACTATTAGTAAGACAATATTGTTATGTCTCTCTTCCACACAATTTTTTTTTTTTTTATAACAATGAATATTTTGTTGTTTTTAGCATTTCTCATTTCAATTTACATTTAAACACATAAGTTGTGTATATAATTTTGTAAGTCATTTATAAAATCCTTTTTTGATTTTGATACCCCACTCACAGGTACCCCACAAATAGGTTTTGAGGAAATTGGTTTTTTAGAAGACATAATGTGGCGCCAAAAATCGGCCATTTTAATTTTTAAATACCCAGTGTCACTCTCACAATCAAGACAAATGTAAACGACACCTCTCAAGCGAAAATCCATCTTATACATACACTCGAAAAACATAACCCTCTTTCTGGCGCAGTCGGGTAAAAAGAGACTGTACAACGTGACGATACAAAAGTCACTGTCTTCAGTCTAAGTCAATTTTCTAAGACAACATCCAATTTTATCTTAACCAACTACTATCACCACAAAAAATGTTTTTCTCTTATCTAAAGTCTAAACTCTCAAAATGCGGAATTTATGACAAACTGGCTTCTGCTAGCGGCTCCGCCCGCATGAATTTCGGAAATAATCCCAAGGGAACATACTCCCAATATAGAAATGTGTTATTCCAGAAAAGTCTGTGTTGTTCCAGACTACATCTACCTCTGTGCCAAATTTTATCAAGATCCGTGCAGCCGTTTTGACGTGGTTGAGTAACAAACATCCAAAGTTCCGCATTTATAGTTAGGAAAGGAATTATTTTATTGATAGAAGGTACACCCACCATTACACACTACACTATTATCAATCGAAAAATGTGACGATTCTTGGTAAGAGCACGGGAGCAATGGATACGGAAACAAACGCCAGCACGTCAAGCTACCCGAAACTGTCAAATTTTCCCAATCAACCTTGAACCTAATGATTTGGCGATAAAGTTGAAAATTTATTTAACGATAGATTGTTGTACCTTCATGTGCTGGCGTCTGAATAAAATCTACTTACTATGAAAGCCAGTGAGTTGTATCTCTGCGGGCTCAGCCCGGGGCGTGGACACGAGCCCCGGGCCCGAGGCGCGCGCATCCGCCGCCGCCGCCGGCGCTGACACGGCGCAGGTGAACGGCGAGCCGGGGACGGCCTGCCCGTTGAACCGGACTGATAGCGTGTGCGGCGCTGCTTCTACTGGCTTGAAGTTAACCTGGGGAGAGGGTATAGTGTAAGTAATGGTTTGACTTGATAAAAATGGCTACAAATCCATACTTACTAATATTAACTCTGTCTGTCTGGCTGTTTGTAAAATTTTCACGTTTTGCATGGATTTCGATGTACCTTGGCATACGAGTAGCCACCATGTCCTGTATTATGACGTTAAAACCCGGGAGTATATTCCCTTGGGATAATTTCCGAGTGTCACGCGGGTAGAAATGCTATACGGGTAGAGCCAGTAATTTATAATGTATGGACGGCCACATATCAGTAGTAGTACGGAATTTAAAAAACCGCCTTTACTATTAGGACATAAAGACGCTATGTATGTTAGGTGGAATTTGCTGTTATTATACTGTCTTGTCCTTGGCAAGGACTGCTGTTATGAAAGGCAAGCACATGGGTATAGCGCGGTTTAATAATTATGAAGAAAAGTATGGATTGATCACAAGACTTACTTTGAACCTGGCATTTCCTTCACTTTGTACATAATTTGGCACATTCCTCCCGTTCACAGCTACTATAATTTCTAAGTTACCGGCACCTGAAATAAACGACCAAATTCTGTATACACTATTTCTTTTAACCTTTTCAACGCCATTGTCACGTGTACATGACAAGCAAGCGCGTGCTCTGTACGCCAAACGTGTACAGAGCACGAATTTGTGGCTTGGCGTCGGTGGCACGCTGATGCGTTTATGCTCTGGCGTTCAAAGGTTAAAACAAAAAATCCGTAAGAGTTACGGAAGGTACAGGTTCTTACCAGCATGTGAAGCGTTGATGGTAAAAGAGACAGGTCTGCCGACGATCCCGGGCGAGATATCAGTGACGTTGACACGAGCCGCACTGTATGCCTTGACGAGGAATGGACTGCCTTCCACGTGCCCACCCATCGCGCCGGCTCGCACCTGTCAACGAGTGGTTAAAATATGTACTGATTCATGATTTATTACTTTGCAATGTTAGTTTGTCTTGGATGTTTTGATAGATAAGACTAAGATAAGATTAATAATTTTCTTTATTTCACACCGCAAAAGTATTTACTTTTACAATAGCGATTGAATCTTTTTGTATTTTTTTATCTCCCTTCTGGTTTATTAACTGACAATGGGATATGATTTTGATTGTGTTAGGAAATACTAATTGATAGCGACATTTTTGTGTAGAATACCGCTGTGTCTACCCTTTCGGAGCATGCGTAATGGTATTATTTAAAACTGTTTAGCACTACACTTGAATTTCACTTGGAATGTTAATTAATCATTCATAGTTCTTTGTATTTGTATGTAAATTGCACGTGTATATATTTAACACAATGTAAATTGTTTTATGAATGAATGAAATATATCCTAGCATGTCAATCGTACAAAAACATGGATAAAAATGTATGCTAATGGAGCATGTACTTACCTCAATACTATGATCGCNTTATATTTAACACAATGTAAATTGTTTTATGAATGAATGAAATATATCCTAGCATGTCAATCGTACAAAAACATGGATAAAAATGTATGCTAATGGAGCATGTACTTACCTCAATACTATGATCGCCAACGTCGACCGGTACAAAGGAGATGGTGTACCTTTTACTGGCCTCATTTTCACCAATAGTCTCTTCGGCAGATACCTGGAATAAATGAAAATATCTTAGCATATATAGTATTACTAAACATACCTAAAATATTGGTTGGTAACTGACTCTATGCTACAAAATCAGTAGCATTATGAAAGACTAGGAGTAAGTGTATTCATTAGTGGACTTGGGTGTATTTTTGGGTGTTCGTATATTGTACCCTTTGCACACAAGACGCCTCGATATGAACGTCAAACGCTCGTTCAGCATAAAACACGCTTAGCGTTTCCCTTGGTCCCAATAATGAGGTTGCGGTGCGTTGCCGTGTGCTAACGTAGCTTTAGCTTAATCATTTTTATATAACAGTACCTATATACATATACAGTCCTCCTGACATATTACAACCATGGCGGCCAATCCCAATAGAAACTAGCCATCGGCGCGGGAGATATTATAATGCACAAGTGTTTGTGTGTTTTTTTTTGTGAGTTGCCTGTCGCAGTTCGACCTAGGAGGCTGTCGACTTGCCTGTGGCGGCCTTAATATAGATATTATAACCTGCAAACACAGAAGCACTCCCTCTTCTATCTCAAAATCCGATGGGACGGCACTCCGACACGACCGGAGAAAGATTTAAAGTACATACCTGTACAGGCACGGGTCGCCTGGCCGGGCCGAGCACCTCGACGTGCGGCGACGTGGGCGAGTCTACGCTGAATGTGTACGCTTCTCCCACCGACACCTTGTCCGGAGACTCGCCCGAACCGGCGCCGATGACCCGCGCTGGTGCTGACACGTGGCACACGAAGGGACTGCCTGCGGGAGGAAAACAAAACATGGTATAGTGGCTTTAGAGTTGTTTTAACCACGGTAGGTCAAAACTGGCCACTAGGTGGTCAATCTACCATTTATGTGCAGAATGGCAGCTGGATGAGAGTACTACTAGGTACTGCTAGGCTAATGATGATGCAACCGAAGCACTCTAGTATTTAGAAGTGGATATAAATAGCTTGGTTGCTCTAAAGCAGCTGTCTTTTGTGAATTAGATTTTTAGCCGTCGCGATATTTAAAAAAAATAAGTTATTTCAGCTTCAGATGCATCATATTATAATTGAAATGTGGTACGAAGGCCAATTTATACAACCTCAAGGCAAGGAGTGGATTTCCTCGCCGGAGTCGGAGTTTCCTGTATCTATACGTCTATAAGTGAAGAGTGCCCCATCGTCGACCACATTTTTTTTTTCCAGCAGGCTAGATTGAGATCAAACGCAAACCTATCAAACGTATAAAAAATCACATGATACATGAAGTAAATTGCTGGCACTTACCAGGCACATGGTCTCCATTGAAGCGCAACTCGACCGTGTGTGGCCTGGGGTCGCGCGGCGTGAAGCTGATGGCGTAGGTGTGGGCTCCTTGAGCGGCCGCCGCGGTGGGCACTCGGCCTCCGTTCACTGTCACCTCCAAGTTGCCTGGACCGGCTGCCATTGTTTCCACTGTGGGGAGGTGGAGATAATTATAAGTCAAGAGTACAAGGGAGAAGTGCGATGAAACGAAGAGCTTCAATCATCCACTTGCTGAGGACTAAGTGGTAAGCACCCAGTTTTGTGAGAATTCTAACATGATTTCTAAAATGAGTTTCTTTTTCAGACTTACCCAAAAATGTGACCGGTTTCCCGACGGTGCCATGTGTGACATCCTTAACTCTAATTGCAGTCACGTCATACACCTGTAAAAATTATATGAACATGTTATTGTCAAAAACTTTCACGCTGCTTCGGTCTACTTAAAAAACTATCGCTTACGCCGGTACCACGTTGACTTTTATTTTCTGGTTATAAGATTTGCTTTTGCCATTAACTTCGACGCAGGACTCACCTTCAAATGAAACGGGCTCGCCGGTATCGGCACGGAGTCCACCAGCACGTTGAGGCGGTGCTCCCCCACGGCCCGGGGCACGAACTCGGCGCGGAACACGCCCTGGGCGGCGGTGGACACGGCGGCCGGCACGGACGCACCGTTGGGGCCTGCACGCGACAGCCGGCTCAGTACCGCCCCGCCCTAACCACTACCCCTCCCGCAGATGGATGTTAGGAGTTAGGGCGAAGCGGATGAGCTTAACAAACTATGAATGTTACATTTACGTCGTCATGTTATTTTTGAGTATTCTCTGTAAACTGAAATCTCATTACTTGGATACTGAAATCTTATGACTACTTACCAGTTAGTTTATCCTACATTTTTTTAAATATTTTAATCTTGATGTTAGTTTTGTTAGTCCTAATAACTAAGCTATAAGTGAACTTGTTAGTGCGGCTAAGCATTTATGATACTTTTAAGTTCTTCGTAATAAACTATGATTTCTCTTTAAAACTCCTTTGATCCCCATGTCCTACAAAATCCCCTCATTTTTTGTCTAATCTTTTTCAGATGGGTACCCAAAAAGTATTATTTTGTATCTCTTTCATTTATACCACCCTGGAAAAAAGAACCAATTAAGTTATGATACATTTCCTAGCTTAAAAAGCAAACAGCAAGGGGTAGGTAATGGTTACATAGGAAAAGCCACATGGTGCATAAAGTGGACTAAGTTTGGGTTTGGGTGTGTGTTTCATACAATTTTTACGACAAAAATACTAGTGTTTTTGTTAAAACACTCCTAAATGAAAGATGCTCATGATCAGTAAAAGTGAATAAGATTAAATACAAAACAATAAGCAATACACTAAAAGTATTTGCTGTTAAAACATGTGTCTATCTATGGTGAATCAAATTGTACATATTAATTCATATTTTTACTTTACCCAAGAAGCAAGACATGAAAATCAAGAAAACAAAATATCATTTAGTTATCATTAACTATTGTTAGACAGCCATCCTTGAAGAGGTACCTAATTGATACATGAAATCTGATCACCACTGCTTTCTTGCAACATTCTTCAGCCTGCATTAAGACTAAACCAGACAGGGGGTTAATCAAAGCCATTGAGGGAAGACATTGTCACATTGCATAGATAGCATTTATTGTACCTAATGCTATCTTTGCAGCTTTTCACTCTACATTTTATTAATTGTGTACCTACACTTAAAATTAGATCTATTAAAAATGGGTAAGTAGTAAAATCAAACGTGTCTTCCGATTCTCTAGCAAATGCCATCAAAATGTCAAAACTAACAAAAATTTACTCAGTGTTAGAACTTAAACGACATTTTGCAAGGTCAGCGTCGACCAACCATGGTCTGGTTTTGTTGTACCTTTATAGTATCATTATAAAAGGTGTAAGTACACACCCTCAACATTGACTTCGATCTGGTCGAGCGAGGCGGAGGGGTGGTGCAAGGTGAGCGCGGCGCTCTGGTGCAGCGGCGCCGGCCCGGGCACCGTGACGCGAGCCCCGCCGCCGCCGCCTTCTGATACTTGGATTACTAGTGGGCAGCCTGGCACGCGCATCTAAGGAGATGGTAGACATTTTAAGTATGTTATTTTTAGGCTTCACAAAAACATATATTAGCATATACAGTTGCATACACAAAACACATAACAATATTGGTAATTGTTTTTTTACACAATTGTTAAGCCGCATTTTCTACCTATAAGTTTGTTATGTTTTTGAAAGATAGAAGGACCACAGCATTCTTATTAAATGAAAACATCAATCCATTCTGCAGTAAACTCTGATTTTGGCACAAAAATCATATTACAGTAGCAGTGTAGGATGTAAATCAATAAAAATTTAAATAACTCACTTTGTTAAAAGATACATTGACAACATGTTCACATGCTTCTGTAGGTGTAAAAGATACCATGAAGCGAGCATTTCCCTGAAACAAAAATAGTACATTGTTATTTTATCCATCACAAAATATCATTACCATTAAAATTCAACTAGAAGTTACTTTCAAAAAACCATTGAGAAGGATAAGTACTCACTTGTGGATGTACTTGTGTTGGAATGTTCAGTCCCCGGGCAGCAACTGTTATTTCAAGATTGCCTTCCCCAGCTTGAGCCGCATCTACTGCTAACTGTACCGGAACTCCAACTCGTGCAGCATTGCCTCCACTCACACTTACAAGCTTACTGTCATACGCCTTGCAGACAAACGGCGTGTCCTGGAAACAACAATTATTTGAGACAAACAGTAAATCTTACCTAATTGCAAAAGATTTTGAATATCTTAAATTACTAAATCAGCAAAACATTGTTTTATGGGTATACTTAAATCCATTTTTTAAAATGAAATCGACAAATATAATATTCAAATTTAAAATGCACTGTATTTGTTATTGTTTACATAATAATGCTGCGTAAAAATTATAACCAAAAACATACCGGTACTATTTGATTATTATACTGTGCGGTGAGCGTATGAGGTCCAACATTCTTCGGCGTGAAGCTGGCTACCAGACCAGTGACAGCGTCTCCGGTCAATCGCACAGGGACTTCGCCCCTCGGTCCTCGTACTGTTACTGTTAACTCGCCACCCGCAGAACCTTCCACTCGAACTGAACATGATGCTAATTCACCCACGGGGATTAGTTCTAGGGAAACAAATAACCACGTAATTAATAAAACTACTCCTTAGGGCATAATTAATCAAATAATTTGCTTGCATAATGCAAATGTTTTGATTAAAAATAATTTAATTTCCCGCCATTTTTAGTTGTTGTCCTGACAGATGTCAGTCTTGTCTTTTTTATTTATTTTTTTACTCCGAAGGGATGGCTATAGTCTTTTGACCAAATTGCCTAGTCTTAAAACTGGCTGGTCAGCCTATAAAAATATGACAAGGACACAAAAAAAAAAGAAATTATGTTTATTTTATTGCAATTTTTTGGCTTCAACAAATATTTTTAAGCAAATTGACCAGTAACAATATTTTTAGTTGCGACCGAAATATGTGGCGAGTTTTGACGCCACCCAGAATGAATTGCGGAGATAAGTGAAAGGAGAAGAGAAGTTTCTCCCAAACGAATGCACTAGTTTACCTATTGATAGGTAGGCGATGAGAAAGTTCATTAGAAAACAAAAAAGAAAAATTGTAAACACTTGACAAGGTAGAGGTTT
>NDFZ01002370.1:0-17823 GCA_002192655.3 Mamestra configurata
CTATTGCGATTACTGGCGCATAAATAAAACATGAGACTTCTCAATTTAAACTCTGGATGACAGTTGCTTTGAATGTTTTTGGAAGAAGTCAATTTAAAAAGTAATGAATGAAACACCAAAAGGCGCCAATTCTCGTACCTACTTAAAAAAGGGTTCAAATTCAAGTCGCAAAATCATCTTAGTGACAATCAATGTTAAAAACTTGTCAAAATTATGAGAAATTATAGGTGTTTTTTTACAATTTGCAACTGCAAACCGTGCTCCATTTAATGTGAGAATTGCACCTCATCAAAAGGAGCTTCTTAATTGAGAGTCGATGGTTTACATTGTTGATCATTTGGAACTAAATTTGCGAAATTTGTTCGAAAGAGTCACCGCGGAACCCTGCCTGGAACGCGAAAGGCATTAGGAGGAACACGGATGGGATTAGCCAGTGAGAGTCTGACACTGCTCCTTCAGGAGTAATTTGTTGATTTCCCATCCATTAAAAAGACGTCACTTTAATAGCGAAGTCACTGACTTTCATTAGCCCCTCATAAGTGTACATACTTAGGCATTTGGGCACTCCAAGCAAATAGGATAAATTAGATATCTGACAACTGAGACAAAATAGATTTAAGACTAGACGGGTCTATAAAATCCCAAGTCTTGAAAAGAATGGAATCATATCAGAATAGTAACAAACTATATTTTATTATTTTAAAAATTGCATCATGCCATGCCATTTAAATGAGCAGTGTGGGAGTCACATTCAATTTATTTAATTTTTGCACTCACAATGGCAGTTGACTTATAAAATATAATTTATTTTAATTGTTACATCGCACCTGTAATTAAGATAGAGGTTAAAACATAAACTTTATTTTCATAATTAAAGATTTATTATAGCAATATAAAGTTAACACTCAAAATAATTATGGGTAAGGACCTCGAATTAAAAGCCAAGGTTATTTACTAAACGAGGTAAAACCTACATCATAATTTAAATTTATTGCCCGCGATTAATATTTATTTATACTTTTGTATCCACTTGTAATATGCATGTCAGAAAAACTGTCCTAATTGGTGTAAAATATCAACAAAGTTGCAATTCTGCAAATCTGTTTATTTAATCGTACTATATACACTTAAGGTAAAAATAAAAACTCCTTACTAATATATGGCGTCAAGAAATTCATCCGCATCGCTGTCGACTGGAAGTGAGCCGTAAATACTGGCGGCATTGCCACGTTGTATGGCAATAATTTAAATATTATTTAGTACATTAAATGTAGTATGTACATATTTATAATAAATAAAAATATGTTTAATCGTTGTGAACATAATAAAGGGCTAATTACACCACTTGGCCTCATTGGTATTCAATCAAAACTTTGACCATACACAATTTTTCCTGGTCGTGTCTTTCTTATAAAAACGATCTATACAGTCGGGTAAAAGTCGAAACGTAGAATCTAAAAATATTTTCCAAACTTTCATTTACTTAATGTGGCTGGTTTTTAATAAATTAATCAGCCGAGCCTTTTCTCAACTATTTTGAAGTCGGCTGCTAAGTACCATTTTTAATGGAGCAACTGCTTATCTGGCCTCTACAACCCAGGACCTAAATAACACGATATGCCTTGGCAAGACGTGTCAGATTTTATGAATACCTTCACGACTGTCAAAGATCTTCAAATGACAGCAGGGACCAACAGCTTAACGTACCTTTTCTGGCAAAAAGGAGTTCCGTTATGTACTGGATGGTCACCCATCCACGAACCGACCTCAGCAAGCGTTGCTTTACCTCGAAGATCCACCCATTTGGTTGGTCTGGGGTTGGTAAAACATATCCTTATAATAAATGTGCCCAATGTTATAGTAAAATTAACATCAACTGATAAAAACCCAACCCTTTACCACAACATGGGTGCCCAATAAACAAGATCATTACTGCCACAAAAATAAACGAGTACATCCCTAGTTATTAATGTGACCAATTAGTTGCTCGGCGGCCGGATAAATAATTTAACGTGTCACGGCGTCACGCGACGTGTTGCCGTGACACGCTGTCACGCCGTCACGTGATCTCGTGACGTGAAATGACGGCGTGACAAAAATGAGGGAATTTACTGTTTAGGACGTTCATATTTTTGTTTGCAGTTTCTTTTTGATGTTTGTTTTTTGTTTCTGTGTGTGTAATGTTGAAAAGGGTTTTTAGTGACCTGGATAAAATTGGTGATCATATTTTTGAGTCTGATTGTAAAATCACTGTAAGATAAAACGGAATTTGAACATTATGAAATACGAAACACAACAAACAAACAAGATATAGATGAAGTTACGTTTAACATCAACTGCTGGTTTCTTAAGCACATTTTCTGTAATTTTTCAGCAGANAGATAAAATTGGTGATTTTATTTTTGAGTCTGATTGTAAAATCACTGTAAGATAAAACGGAATTTGAACATTATGAAATACGAAACACAAGACAAGATATGGATGAAGTTACGTTTAACATCAACTGCTGGTTTCTTAAGCACATTTTCTGTAATTTTTCAGCAGAAGAAGGCAGGGAAAGGTAGACAAGAAAAAGGCATTCGACTATTAAGACAGAGATAAATTCTAACATTTTCTCATCCTCAAGTATTACACCAAGAAAATTCTAAAAAGAAATCCTACTTGCTCAGATATCTACCACGCAAGGAAATAAGATCAGCTGAACAAGAATTTCTAATGCACATTCTTTCGCCTAGTGCAGTATCAATTCAGAAAGTTATCTGGACATGGAGACAACACAGAATAGATGAAACAACAGAGCTTAAACTTCATCTAATTGTGCTGATATGAGCTACAACTACATAGTAAGTAGCACACATAGCTGAAGCCGTGCTATTTCTTTTCAGTATTGCCTGTTTTTTTACAAGGCATTATTGTCATCTTTTTTTTTATAAACCAACCAGTCGAGGACATTCCGAGCAACGACGCGAAACCATGTTACAGCATGACTTGGGTGTAAAAAATGAACCCAGATATTTGATGATGCTCAAGTACATTCAACACACACCCCGAACAATTACTTTCACAACCAATATCTGTCTAGTAGATACCACCACCACGGCATAAGCTGTTCTTGTATTGATAACAGAACTTCATAATAATAACACGAGTCCATACAGCTTAGCCTCTGTCACATTATCATCTCCTGTAACGTACACTATTACCATCATCCCATGGCTACCTCTCCAATTAGTACCTGATGTTTATGTATCATTTCTTCAAGCCAGCTAATTAAACATGAATGTACAGACAAGTCGTGTCGTCGGCTGTCCTATCAAAGGCGAGTCCACTCCTTTTTTGAGTTCATGATTCACACTAGTTATAGTGGCGTTAGGGCTGGCAGGTGCTGAAGTTGTTTTATTTGAATATCTGTTAGGATTTTTCTGGACTTGTTTTTTGAATAAATTACGAGTGTTACTTATCTAACGATTTGTTTAGCTTTTTTGCTGTCAACTTTTAAACTTGCTTCTGGGATACCTATACTCCGACTGGGTTCAATAGAATTGTTGGATAGCTGCTGAATTAATCATTTGCATTATCAATTTTAGTTTTCTTTTCTAATTTGTATGCTATGTGCTCTGTGTGTTAATATTTTTTTATTCAACTTGTTATTCTATCTGCTTTAATTTTAGCCAAAATACGTTCAGTCACATCAATCAGTCTAGCATCCTTGCATGCCTGAATTTCTGCGACCTTCTCCAGGCCATCGGTCTACCTTGAAGAAGGTTAGAAGACCTTCATCAAGGTAGACTACTAAACTGCAGATTACCTACTAAACAGATTCTTTTCATACCTGAAACGACTTGAATGATTAACAAAGCAAAAGCAAATACACAAACAGCAATTTTCAACCTCGATTCATACTTCCCAAGATTACACCACCTAGATTCAAACTAACATTAAAATACGCCACCTACCAACCCTACCCAGGTACCGTTGTATGACGTGACCGAACGGTTGTCAGCAGTATGAGTGATGGCGTGGCGCGTCGACGTTACCACCTGATTTATTACTTCCGAGCCCCTCCCCCCGGGCCGCGACCCGCACCCCGTTAACACCCACCGGTACAGATAGCAGCGATGTCAACATTATTGAGCAAATGTGTGAATTCCTTTTGAAGTGGTTTTTAGATGCATGAGTCTGGGTTTGCATTCCAGTGATAAATATGGATTGAGTCTTCTGAAAACTAAATCCATATTTATCACTTTACTTCACACAGGAGCACCTGAAATGGAGTGGTAAATTAACAGTTAGTCAAAGTCATATCTAGAGTCTCCATTATTTGTAGGTCACAGGTTATGCTACCTTACGACCTGGGTAAATGGTCTGTTCTAGGAAGTAGGCATTTTCCGTATTTTTCAGATAGATTATTGATTCTAGCAGCAATATCAACATCAATTGACGATGATTATGATGAAGCAGTAAGCACTTATTACTCCTCAGTTAGTGTTTAAATATTTAGTAGCACCCATCTCTTCTAATGTTCTCAGCCATTACGACGAATAGCTGATACAGTTTTTTTTCATTCCCACGTCGACGCCACATAGAAATAATTACATACATAAACACATATTTTCACGCCACGCTCCAAACAAGGAACAGTAATTATGTTGAAATAATTATGTGGTTGAACTTATAACTGTAACTGTAGGTTTTACAACCAGACCAATAAGATAAGTAAGGGCTGATGTAGATAATCAATTTTCTTCTTCTATTGTAATAATGGAGCGACTTTTTTATGTAATCGTTGATTAAAACTTATAAAGAGTAGAACGCCTCGTAAAATGATAAAGTGTGTAATGTTATATAGTTTTAAGTACAAGGAGATTTGGTGTTTTTTAGCTGCATAAAAGGTTATATATTTTCATAAGTTCTAGTAAAAGCAATTATTTTATGTTATTTTAAAAGCCTCACAATAACAATCTTCATGTGATTTCAGTCAGTAAAATGCAGCATGTTTTGCCAAGTTTGTCTTTTTGTATTCATACTCATTTACTTCTTGTAAGTTTGCTATCTTCCTTTTGTAAGATTGTCTTTGATATCAATACATTTTCGCAATTATAAGTCTGTAAACTGTCGTCGTTGTTAACACTATTTTGAAAATTCTGAGACAACTCCAAAATATTCTATTCTATTAATCATTTTCTTCTTCGTGTACTTGTTTGCACTCAGTACTCAACCCATCTGATGCAGGTGTAAGAACGCTTCCAATGTCGTCTGTCGCGGTACAGCGTGTCGTGTGAGTCGTGTCGTTAGTTTTCCTTGATTTCAGACAGCGCTGCATTTCATTAGATGTCGCCGTTTCAATCTAGATTAAAAGATCGCGTCTGTCTACTGTGTATGTTAGTCTTGTGTCTGCGTTGTTGATTAATGTCAGTTTTTGTTTGTACGTGTGTCTTGTATAAATGTTTTGTTTTCTCCTAATTTATGTGACATTTCTTTGTAATGTTTTATTTGGTCAAGGTCTTTTATATACTTTAGTGCAATTTACATGAGAAAAGTGTATTTATGAGTGCTCTGTATTTTTTTAATTTACTATGTAATAAACAAAATCGGCTACTAGGCCGTTACTGTAGCCTGTAACTAATTTCAAATATTGTTTAGCCTGTTTAGTTTTTGTATGATAATGCCTTCTTCCTTTTGAAAATCTGCTGTTTTTACATCAGTTTTGCTCTAAAACCAATTCTTATGAACATTTTCACAAACAAAGACACCACTATTATATACATCTCCAAACTTCTAAATCACGAAAGCAAAATAAGCTCTCTGTAATGCAATAAGTTTATCAACACTGGAATAGTCGGCGTTAACTAAGGCCCGCTGTTAACTTCAGTACAACAGCCATCCTCCATCGCATATATCATTATGTTTTATGAATTGTAAATTTTACGTTATATAGTCTTTAGTGGGCCATATTTCAACTTGTATTAATGTCTCGCCGCCGGCAGCAGGGTTGAACGTAGGGTGTATTTGATATTCTTGACATTTGTACTGCTTTCATATGAAAGGATAGGGATGGCAAGTTTTATAGGTTCTCACTGTTCTTTAGTGATGACTCTTTCATGACTTGCATCATGGAAACTAAATAATAGTATTATGACAGAAACAACAATGACTCAAAAAAGTCAACATAATTTAATTTACATTGTCAAGCAGTGCCATTTGCAGGTCACTAATATCATTCCCATCTAAAATGAGTTTCTCTTCATAGCTTATGTATTCTTAAACCTGCTTTAAACCTGTGACAAACAATAAATTATTTTGACTTTGACTTTGACTTTGAATGCAAATAGAGTAATTTGTTTGACATATTTCATTTTATTTAAAGATCGAATCTTAATAAAATTNTCAAATGCAAATAGAGTAATTTGTTTGACATATTTCATTTTATTTAAAGATCGAATCTTAATAAAATTAATGTTGATAGAATTTATTCTAAATTATCTTTGGAGTGTTAATTTTAAAAATATGCTAATAGTATGTAGATTATGTTAATATTTAAAATTAAATAAGATTTCATTATTATAAATCTATTCAAAAATAAATAAATTCTTACTTCTATTAAAATGTAGGTAAAATTGTTTATTTTAGTTTGTGCTTATTTCCTTATTTAGATTAGCTTCTCTGGGTAAAATTCAAAACAATTTGTAATGGAAGACGGAAACACGGAAATAAAACACTGGCCAGTGCAAGTTGGACTTGCACACGAAGGGTTCCGTACCATAAGCTGAAAAAAACGTGTTTTAAATTAAAAATAAAAGGGGACCCCCTTTTATTTTTGATTTTTTCCCTTTTTCTTTTCATTTTTCATTTTTAATTTAATAACATTTTGATTATTTTCAACTGTCTAGCTGTCAAGGTTCATGAGATACAGCCTGGTAACAGACAGACGGACAGTGGAGTCTTAGTAGTAGAGTCCCAAGTATGGAACCCTAAATAACAATAAAGACATACTTTTATTTATAGTCAAAAACGAGAACACTTTGAACAAGACATTTATATTGAAGATTCAAGGAAATACTCTAAATAATACAATTACTTATTTCAACATTGCAAAATTCCTAATCAAAATCAGTTCATCAATCAGTCAAATCAGATTACCAACAGATAGAAAAAACAAATTTACCCAATCAACGATGACGACATTATCCATAATATAAAAAACAGAAAATCTTAGATTGAAGATTTATAATTATCTGACGTAGACATATCGCCAGTAGATAAGATAAGAACTATGTCTTAATGAGATTAAACGAGCGATTAGGAAACTTTCATATTAATTTGAATAGATAGGGGGTAATTTATTATTGATATTGCTGTTAAGATTAACATAGTGATGACACCCACACATACGACAGAATTTAGCGTGGGTTTGCTTACGTTTGAAGCTGTTTTATTGGTCTTCGTGTTAACAAAGATGATCACAAATCACTTACTTTTCTTAGCACTTAAATTATGACATTTGTAGGTGAGTTACAAGCTTGGATGTCATGAAAAGTTTTTTACTTTGCTACAATAATAAGCCTAGTATCAGTCGAATAAGTTTTGACAGGCAGGTTTAGCTTTTCTCTTTTCTTTTAAATTCAGTTTTGCTTGTCGGGTCCTCGCCTAGGATTGAATGACATGGAGGCATATATCCAACACCCTTGAAAGTAATAAAATCCCATGAGGGCCTGTAAGCATTTTAAGGTTTTACAATTCTTAGTAGAATACTCTCACAAATCAATTGGTTTGCAAAAATGCATATACGACGTCCATCATGTAAATTCATGTAGGTATGTCAAAAGATTAATCATGATAACTGTCATTTGATCAAGAAACTATACAGAAGCTTACCTCGACGAAACGTAAGGAGGATGATGATATTTTATCTTTATTAATCTGACACCAGAAACATTCACTTGTTAATTTTCCTTGTTGCATTGAGGAAGGTGCTGGAGATTTGAGCTTCTGACAGTCAAATTAATAAAGACTGTCGATGTCAATGATTTTTGTTATGAGGTTTATATTAAAAGCTTGGTTGATCAGATCGTCAATTACTTACTTTACAATTTTTCCTCCTTTTGTTTTTAGTAGTTTTTTTCAGTTTATTCATCGTTTAGTTCTTCAGACTCTTGAGAAGAAAGCTTATCTTCTTGAACTATGTATTGTGTTATCCTTGTGGACAACACAATAACACTGTGTTATAGTTAGGTTACAGCAAATCGCAATATGTGACTGCATATAACTTCAACCTCTGCCCAGCCTGCTGGAACACCACCCACACTCCGTAGGTGGGATACATTGATAAATTAACAACTGAACACATCTTATAAATAAATTAAACACAAATCACGTCCGAACCAAAATTAATGCGCCCAACAAACTTACGATGATCGATACAAAGCTTAACACACGACAGATACCATTAATAAAACTAACTTATGATTGATCGAAACAGAATCGATCTGACTCGAAAATCAATCGATTAAAATCGTTACCACTAGTCACGATAACACATTCAAATTTTTAAAGATCACGAATGAAATTAACAGAAATATCAATTAATCATCCCATAGCAGCGATGAAGATTTTATTTCTATGTTACGTTTATCGATTGTATCGGCAAACGATATAAATAATAGCGATTAAATGGCCCGCCGTCGCTACGGGGTTCTTTTTTCCACATAATTCATAACGCTATTAAGGTTGCCCTAATAATATAAAGTAAATTATGCTGTCCATTGTGGAGTGCCAATAAATTTATTAATAGGGGTATCGTAATGAAACCGCACGTCTCAATAATAACTTTAATGACTGAGAATTAGCGGTGTGTTGCCTGCGAACCAGGGTATCTACTTGATAAACNTAAAATTGAAATAATAAACATAATAAATAACTTTAATGACTGAGAATTAGCGGTGTGTTGCCTGCGAACCAGGGTATCTACTTGATAAACAAGCTATATTACTAAGATTACCACATCATTTCTTCCGAAAGACGTCTCTGCTGGTCTATGTCTCCCCTAGGTGTCGCCACTGTCGATCGGTCCTGTACTTCTCACGTCCAGTGGACTTCCATGGCCTCATCATGCAACCTGCTAATTAAGCACGATTACCTTGATCAATTTCACTTTCGCCACTTAAAGTTATAAAGAGCTCTAGACAAGAAAATTTTCCTATGTACTAAATTGGAAAATTAATATTAAAGCGTTCTTCCTCTCTCTACTTATTTAAAAATTTGATGTGCCCGACAGGGTCCATAATTGTTTCCTTTTTTTTCGATTTACCACCTGTATGTGTACATTATGGAATGCAATAAAATATTTGAGATTTTTTGTGATTTGACAAATGAAATAAAAAACTAGCAACCCTAGCTCGTAATAAACAACTTTTGTGTGGAAGGCAGCTCCAGCCGATTCATAAATTTAGCGTCGCGCCGTTTTGTTTTATGTACGATATTATCTATGTGCACGCACCGAAGTTGTCACGCTCGTGGCCAACACGTGTTTTGTAACACGTTGCAAGACAATGGGAGAAAATTATGTTTGTGGAATTATAGTTGGACTGGTGGAAATGTTGGACCTGCTTTGATAGATGTGGAATATTCGAGGACGTGCTGCAGGTACCGATGATCGTGTCTGGTTCTATAATGACAGAGTTGAACTTTTGAATAACTGAAGGTGACAGTCGTGAGAGAATATTACCTCTACATACATATATCAATAGTCGATTGCTGTGGATTGTTGTGAAAGCAGTACAAAGTAAATCCAATACAAAATTATGTCTACCTGTAGTAAAACAAACATATGCCTACAACACTATTTTAAAGTCCATTAATGCAGATGCATTAGTGCAGAGCGCAGAAGTCTTGTGAGTTGTGACGCTCACCGTAACACGGGTTACGCAACACGTTACAAGAAACAAGAACGAACAATGGAAGGAAGTCATAATCGCGTCTACATTTTATCACTTCACTAACACTTAGCCCTTATGGCATGTCTAAGCAATTTAGCATGTGCATTTACCCACAAATGGCGTGTCACGTCTCAAACGAACAAAAGGAAAAACGTTAGTGAAACATATCCATTGCAAGTTGGACGTCAGCAGAGAAACAAACTGTCACGTCTGACGTGTCTGCACGTTATATAAACGGCTACTACGCTGTCTAACGTAACATCTACGAGTATCGAACAAACATGCTATTGTCACGTGACCTCATATGTGATCTTTTGAGCAATGGTTCACTTGTTGATTAAAATGAGAAGCAAGAAAGCAACCATACTCAATTAATAAATCGCCTTGCAATTACACAAAAACCAAACAATCCATTACAAGATACCGACCAAAGAAGGCATTAACATAATCAGACACATTCGTCGAAATAATGTATGTAATGGGTTTTAATGAAACGTCCCCGAGCAAGCTTGGCGGGTCATGAAATAACTATCATTAAGAGCGACACGATACGAACGATAATCATCGGCTTCGAGCAAAAAGCCGTAGCATCGAGTCCGATGCAAATTGCGTATGCCATAAATCAAGTGGTTAATCACCGTAGTACGTTTGTAATAATGAGATTACTTGAAAAAATTACACAGTGCGTGCTAGTCCACGGGAAAATGATAGTCTGAACGTTTGCAATGCTGATGATACTTTTATTGCGACTAATTGTTGGGAGTTGCATGCAAATCTAATTGTTTGTTTCTATGTATGGAACTTGATGTACGGTTTTCTAAGAATTATGATGATTGAATTAATAACGTGTTGATTTTTGAAGATGATTGCGTTGTTAAAAAACGAGAACTGTTATTTGTAAAATAACAACAAATAAAAGAGAAATATTTAATCGACACCGACAAACAAAAGATAATCAAGATTCCAAAAAAAACCACCACAATCGAAAACAATTATGCAAATTGACTCACAATAACTTTCAAGACGAGCATCATCTCAATGGTCTCTACGAGTTTTGCAATCAAAAACAAATAAAAGATAAAAGACACGAACTATTAAGAAGTAACAATCGTAAAACATGAACTTAACGCTATTGAAGTGAAACAAAACGCCAATCGTAAAAACGGTGAAGATGTAAGAGGCGATAATAAGATATCGAATGCGGCCAAAGAATTTATAGTCGAAGCTAAAAGAACGGTCGATGACGATAATTCACCGCATACAATAAAGAGCGCTATTGATCTTTCAGAAAGCGAATCGGCTCGTAACAGAACAAAACACGCTACCGCCGAATGTCGCATAAATCTTTATTATTGCGGCAACAAGCTTATAGTCAGTCGTTTCAGGTACTCAAACCGGATCCCAGCCAGTATAAACTCACGACTCCGAAGCATTTTTTCGCTCAATGAAATATGCCACATCGCCCCCGGCCCAGAGGAAGGAAACCCATAAATAAATAATAATACAACCATTTATATTACCAAAGGGTTTCGCCCGACGTGTCTATTATCATCTGAATTGTTTAAATATGATAATGTATCAAAATAACAGGCAGCCCGTTCGCGGCCGCGACTTCTGTTCCGACATTATCATAAAGATTCACTTAATAGACTGTTTCTAAATTATTATAGTGCTCTGACACTGCTTTATGGCCGGCGAGATTACGGTGTTGACTTTTTGCTCGAATACATTAATTTGTGTATTGGACGGAAATTCCATGGGTTTAAATTACACAGATTTAGTTTCACGCGTTTAGATCGGCGATATAGCTCGTTAGATGTTTCTAACTACGCAACCGATAAAAAATTCTAATCGAGAACCATTAAGGAAATAATCAGCGATCAACATTCATGATTCGGTCGTAACTCTTTTTGAGAGTACAAAAAGGCTTTTGAGACTGTAACGTAATAACGGAACATGTAATCATATTCGCAGATCAAAATCAAATTTAATTATCACCATCCGGCCGCTCAGACGTTTTAAAGCTCGCAGGCTATGTTTCTGTATTAAAGACGGAGTATAAAAGGGTAATAAAGTAACCCTAATAAACCCCGAAACGCACTGAGCTGCCTCGCAATAACCGTACGTAGACTAAACAAATGATTTTCTCGATAATAAAAACTTCACAATAAAAGCGTTCACGAAATGTCGGTCATTAAGTATATTTACGCAGCGAAACGGATATAGGGGCCGTAAAAATGTAGAGCGGCTTATTGAGACGTTGGCAACGGTCTCGCCGCGAGATCCGACTTAATCTATGGCCTACACGCCTCGGCGGGCTAATTCGGGACATCGGACTGCACCCCGACGTAAGAAGATTAAACTTGGCTTAAAATTTTCTGACAAATTAAAATTTCAACTCGAAGAACCGAGAACAATATTATCAAGATCGCATAAAGAACGTGCGTCCTTTGTATTCCATATTTACGAGCGTTGCGAAGGAAAAATCGTTTAGGTAAACACGAGGGCAATAAAAACAAGCGGGCGTGCAATTCGCATTCGTGAGCAACGAACGTGAACAGTATTTAAAACCACAATTTATTCAGTTACTTTATCGTTAACACATGAGTTTACACTAGCCGGTAGCGGCCAATTAAGTCGGTTGAAAGGCGAGGCAATAATAACTTTATATGGATTAACTGTGTCAGATGCATTTAGAGATATAACGCGGAGCGGTCTATCGTCGGCTGGCGGCGTGCCTGAGTCCGCTTCAAATGCATAAATTATTGCTCTCGGTGAAATTTCACTCAGGGTTGTACCACCTTAGACAACAATGGCAATTACCTAATATACTTCTGGATAACAATGAAGATAAAAACGTCGTAGAGCAGTATCGAGCGGAAGGCGAATCGAGCTTAAAGCACAACGCAACAGAAACCCATATTTATAGTTCTATTGTTGTACACACAAGCGCTTTTTGTTGTTCAACTCCAAACACGAACTGATGCTATTGAAATCTGAATTGTTATTTCATTCATAATTTATCACTCTATCGACCTTTGTATTTAAATGTCTAGAAACGAATTTCATGTGGACAAGCCGAGATTAATGCGGTCGGGACCCTCGACGAATTCATATTTTTCATTATGCGATGATTTGACACAAAACATGCTCGTCATCGCACTGTTTTCTATTAGGGTGTCGGTGTAGAATTTGGAAGCATTAGACCAGATTTGATCACCATGTCCAGTAAATCTTACTAAATGTAATTGAGAACTTTCAAAGTTGACCAAGTTCAATATATCATTTATTTAATTAATGTTTATTTTAAAATACGAGTAATCATCGTGTTAATCGAGATTATGATCTGGCCGTCCCTCACGTTCGGCGGTCGTAACTAAACGCATGGTACCAACAAGGCAATAAATTCGAAGCCAATCGCCTTATGATTTCCTGCGGCCAACAATGCGATAGTTTGTCAGTTCTAGGCGGTTGTTAGGGTGCGTGGGCGTGGAGGGCCCGTCATCAATCACGCTCCGTGACTCTTTCAACCTGCCGGCGCGGGGCGCGGGAAGGGAGCGGGCCAACAGGGCTGCTACACACATAAATTATGCCCCGTTTTTGTCCGACTGTCGACTGGAGACAAAATTTGTTAGCGACACTGTTAATTAATTACACGTTTCCATGCTATTAAAGAATCAACAGACATTATTTAAATTTCATTATAATTTATTTGATGCATTTATCATTTGGATATAGAAATTTTGTTAATTCTGTTTGTTAAGTTCTGTTTTTATAGATAATGTTAATGATGTTGAATAATTAATAGTTTTGGCGAAATTTCTTTGGTAAATTAAAATGTTTTAATTTATAGTTGTTTTTACTGTTAGGTTATTAGCTATTTAAACAAAATGATAGTTATTAACATGAACAGTGAATTAGCTAATTTGAAATATGATGCTTAAACATAACACGATAGTATTTATTACGATGAGACTTTTTATATAATCTTCCCTGCAGCTTCATCAATGTCTTCAATCTTCTAGATTTTCTGCAAAATAAATGAAATACTTAGGCTAACCCTAGTAGTAAACAGAGATACTTGATCATAGTCAGTGTCGGCACTGGCTGACGTTTTTATACAGCCTCTGTACGATGGATCGACACTGTCAGGTGCTTTCGAAAAATTGCCTTCGCGTTGGAACCCTAGTACATTTGTTGAAGGAACTAGATTACCTACTTCAGATGCTGGCAGACTAGGATGAGCAATACTGTTGTTTTTATGTATTTAAATTTTTGTTTAAAGACTCTGTTTTGATTGCCTTGAGTAGGTCTGTTGTTATTGGCATTCATCAAGTCTGTATTGTGAAAAGCTTCTTTTGTGCTAATATTTTCATGTTTTATTAGTAGCTTCTCTTACACCGGATTTATTGAATTTCATTGTTAAATTATGACAAAAAGCATTAGTTGGTTATTAGTTTTTTTTTTGTACCTCCACCGAGCCCTATCATAGTATCATACAATCTTTCATCAGCTTTCAAAGCGATTAACTATTTCATTATCTGCCACTAAGTTATTACCTTGCTAAGCGTAACAAAAGCAACGTCTTCTCCATCAATACAAACGCGCAACTCACACAATACCATTAAAAGGAAAGCTTTAAAAAAAATTCAATACAAAACACGTTTAAGCTTCTTTTTATCCAAACACAATGAAAGATTAACAGGCACGTCAAGGTGAGAGTAATGAAGTAAATAATGCGTTTGACAGCGAAGCAGCATCCACAGTACATTCTTTTGAATATTTTAAAAGAGCGCACCCGTTTTGGGAATTAAGGGCTAGAATTGGCAATACGGAAGAGCCCTCTTCAAATAATAGATTTTTTAATAATGCAACTAATGGATTTTATTTGGGTGTCTGCTTTGATAATGTTGTAAATAAATTATTGTATCGCAAAGAGCAAGACGTGTGCAAATTTTTATAATGCAATTTTATGAGTATTAGACAATAATAAAACGCAGACAGAGCGGTGCTGGTAGGTAGACAGACAATTTTAGAAATAAATTACTTGCAATAAAAACCGAAAAAGTAACTACTTACTAATTCAAAAAGTTGAACGATAAATTTTGGTTAAGCAAGGGTAATAAAAATTTTCGCCGCAATATATAAAACGGAAAGACTAAACACATGAACGAGCGAACATCCTTTTAAAAAGGGGTGAACCGAACAATGCTCGTTGTTTCACTGTGGAAATTAAACATTTGATTTACTAGACACATCCGCAGACGACGTGACATCCCGTGGGAACGACCCTAAATATATTCACATACATTTGCCTTTAAAAATGTTCAACAAGCATTTCGCATTACGAAACTGACGGAGTTATTGGCCACTGAATCTCGCAAGTCTTGTCAAAACATTTTATGCCACCTTTAACACTATATTTAAAATCTTAATTGGTATTTACGCGAGAATGTTTACCGCAAGCGTGGGTCGAGGAGCAAGCCATAAAACCTCAGAATATTTTCGACAACAAATTAAAACGATCCTTAATGATTCAGACGTTAATGATTCAGTCAAAATTCCAAATATGTCTTCTTAAAGAAACGATCCTATCGAGATCGCTGTCCGGCTATAAAATATTTTTATTTATTTCAATGGCGCTTTGTAAGATGTCAGATATAATGAATATATTACCAGTAGCACGGACGGGATATACTTTTTAAAAGGTAATTATTTAAAGAAACGATCTTCGTATACCGATAAACAAGGCAGATAACAATACATCTCCGACAGCGTTCACGCATTCCGTATCCCCATCCATTACTGTTTCATCTTCAATAACACGTTTCTCTGAGGCAGGGACTACGCGTTGATTGTTTTTAGAAAAAACAACCTTATCCGCATGAACCTAAAGTTCAACAGTCGATACAATTTCATCAGCTTTGTGTGTGCGCTAACTCTTTCATCTATCATAATCGTTCATGCTGAAAACAATCAAGATTGATTTTTTTCCCGTTCTAAATCGAACTCTAATGTTATTGCTTTAGACGGAATTTTCGCTTGACGGTGTTGAACTATATCTGTTGGTAGCTAACCACTGTCGGAGGCGGCGGCGGCGCGCGGCGTAACGAAGGGACCCACGGATCGTGGAAAATGACAAATGACATCTGCCTACCGCCTGTCAAATAACGGACAGATAATAAATGACCCTGATTGTTTATCATCAAATATCGCATATATCATTATCGTGTACGCGCTAGGAGTGGGGGGAGGGGGAAGTATGATTAATACTGTTTGGTTTATTTTGAGACGGGCCCCGTAATGCGAACACTTCGGGGGTGAGTTTTAGCGTTGTCATTGCGGGTTGATTACTTTAATGGCTATGGTGGTTATTAGATTTTTGTTGCACGTTTAATAGGAATTGATCATGATTAATCTACTGAAAACTCTATTTAGTTCTGGTTTTAAAGAGGATGACATAGAATTAAATTGGAAGTTTGCTGAACCTTGACTATGCATTTAGGAATATAATAGTCCAATATCTGCTTCACCAGATTTATTTTAATTTTGTTTTCAAACATTATCCTTTATTACTTAAAAAAAGATACGAAATGAGCTCTTTCATCCAGATTTTTCATTAAAACCATGAACAAATTTCCATATACGTACACCATATCAATCAAGCGGAACTGTCTCAAGCAATTGTTTACTAACATACTACCCAACATTTCCGTGACAGAACATATTGAGTACAACTAGCTCCTGGCTCAAAACCCGATGTGAAACAACCCTTATTGTAACAGCCTTAAGGTTTGTAATACTTTCGTGGTCAAGTTGTTGGTNTCCAGATTTTTCATTAAAACCATGAACAAATTTCCATATACGTACACCATATCAATCAAGCGGAACTGTCTCAAGCAATTGTTTACTAACATACTACCCAACATTTCCGTGACAGAACATATTGAGTACAACTAGCTCCTGGCTCAAAACCCGATGTGAAACAACCCTTATTGTAACAGCCTTAAGGTTTGTAATACTTTCGTGGTCAAGTTGTTGGTCTGGACAGGCGGTTGTCAAGTGACATGGAGCAAAGCGTGAGTTGATTAATTCAGGCCTGACCTGCCTTCGATGTTTCTCGTGCCTTGGGAGTCGACTGAAAATGAATGGACGTATGTCTGATAGACTTTAGCTCGAAGTAGAATAGACGTTTAGATATGTGGTTTGCAAACACGCCAAGATGTGGAAGCAATTACTGTTGCAGGTATTGGTTAGTGGGTTTTTGGTGGACAATTAGATGAGGGCATATATTTTCTTATTAAGAAAATTGTTGAATAAAATGTTGAATAGTATGCAATAGTTCCCACTAACTACTACCGTCGTCGTGCTTTTAAAACGACGCTTTGGAAAATAAGTTCTCATCTCAAATGAGGGTGGTACTGAAATATTTATTTAGTATCATTCTGTTGCTAAGTGTCCTGTCAACTTATTTTGAGATTTATGAATCAGGCTAGATAAGCAGTTTGTGTGTAATCAAGAAGTAAATCGAGTTAAGAAAGCCCGAAGTCAGAAGTAAAACCAGACAACATAATATGTTTTTGTAACATCTGGGTTAATCGATAAATGCAAATAAAATGACATGATTTATGAGTATTCAATGCAAGAATAAATCGTTAATTATCTTCTTAGAACGACGAATTAATTTATCGAAAGTCCGAGTTTGGTTTCATATAAATCACTAATCCAAACATTTAAAGTAGGTATTTAATACAAATTAATAGTTTTATTCAAAATAACTCTTTAAAATCTTTTTAATTATTGCCAAAGCATAAAAATCTCTTTAAAAAATCAAGAACAGAGTTTTCCCTGGCACCGGTAAATCATTTTTCATGAAAACCACCCCATA
>NDFZ01002371.1:7636-17823 GCA_002192655.3 Mamestra configurata
AAAAAACGGGATATGCGCGTACGAAGTCGCGGGCAAAAGCTAGTAACAAATATTTTGATAGTTTTGTTTTTGTAGTTTCATCAAAGGCTGTGTGTAGTATTTCTTACCTGAATTCATGCCATTTAGTCTGTCTCTCAAAGAGTCTTGTGTGTGTAAGTTTGGTGAGCGAAGTTGTTCCGCAGTTGGAGTTTTACTTCTGATCAGCTGGTTGTTATTTGAAGCAGCTGTAAAATTAAATTATATAAAGAAATCAATGGAAATTAAATGAAAGGGTATGCTTTATACCTTTTGAACGCCAGAGCATAAACGCATCGGCGTGCCCCCGACGCCAAGGCACAAAGTCGCCGTACTTTTTGTCACATATTTGTGACGTTTAGCGTACAGGGCATGCGCTTGCTTGCCATGTATACGTGAGAATGGTGTTCAAAAGGTTAAAGTGCAAAGTAACGTATATTTGGTTTATTAAACACATCACAGTCAGGATCTAAGTTAATATGTAACTTACTAGAAACAGGTTGTACTCGTGTCGCAGATCTGCTTCTAGGCGCTCTGGCGGCTGCGTTGTTACGTCTCCAAACTCGAAGCGTGGTCTCATGCATCGCTGGACAGTCTTTAAGTACCTGTAAACAGTTCACATGGCTCAGTAAGGGCCCGATATTGTTGAATACACTACACACACACACACTATACACTTATTTTATGTTTGATTGTCCTGTTCTTATTATGAGGTGTACAATAAAGTAGGTATGTATATAATAAATAATAATAATAATGTTTATTTATTTATAGGCTCACTTTCGACCACAATCACACCTGAAAGCGATGATGTCAAGATTAAGTCAAGAGTGAATAGGTTAAAAGTTACTTATAACGTGTAACCTATTCACTCTTGACTTAAACATCTCCGGATTGCAGTTTCCAGGAAACACAGTCTCCGGCAGGGAATTCCACACCTTAGCTGTAGGCAGAATAATGCAAGAATTCCTAGAATGTTTTATGGGTATGGGTGTCGAGAACCACCAAGAATGATCCTCCTGAAGCTGTTCCTCAACATAACTATATTATAGAATACTCTTTATTATGTACACCATATTACAGAAAAGATAGGTGAAGAAAAACATTACATAGGGTGGCACAATGGGCGGCATTATCCCTAAAAGCGATCTTTTAAAGACAAACTTTGGATGGATCATAATTCATAGCAATGTCTTCCTTACCTGTACTACATGCTGGTGTGGTGCATGACGGACGTCAGTTTCTCCGATCTGCAGCAATAAATCGCCTTCCCGAAGACCTGCACACCGACTGCGATCTAACACCTGGAAAGATGTAATGAAAGTCATGTTCGTTAATTGGGTATTGTTTAATAAAAATAATAAATTCATATATTCAGGTACTTTACTCCCATTAACACAGTAACATTCGGACAACAACAGAAATAATAAAATAAAAATTATGTATATCAATATGTATGTTATACAAATACATTATATTAAAATTAAATTAAATTATACACCAATTAATCATTTTAAACATCATACATTTTTTTTTCTTATTTTTTTAAATAATTTAAATTAAATAACACCTTAAATTAATACTGTCCTCCTCTGCTTTCACCAAGTAAATTTTTCTGATCCAAAATGTGTAACTAATTATTAATTAACTGGTAAATCTTGTATGTAATTCAATGGGGAAATAATGTTGAAATAGCGCTAACCTTCTTGACTTTCTGACCATGCACGCTATCTGCTATGGTGAAGCCAAACCCAGCTGCTCCTCGACGTAATGTGAGCACTAGTTCTCGACCCGGCTCGTTCGACGTGTTGTTGTCAGCTCGAGATTGATGTTCTGCAAATATCGAAACATAGTGATTCATGCACGTAATGCTTTGTCACCTCTTTAAGCATATAGGGCTTTCAACACTCTCAAAATTTGTTGTTTGTATTTTTGTAGTTTGTTGCGCCACTTCTTCTTCCCAGCTACAACACTAGGAAGTGGTGACGGGCGGGCGTTTTGGGGGACTGTCTTTGTGTAGAACTTTCACGTTCAAAAAGTGCTGGCACTGGATTTTGATTTTCGCACACGAAGGGTTCCGTACCATGAGCCGAAAAAAACATGTTTCTTGTATGAGCCCCCTTTCATTTTTAATTTATTTAATTTTTATTATTTGTTGTTATAGCAGCAACAGAAATACATCATCTGTGAAAACTTTAACTGTCTAACTATCACGGTTCATGAGATACAGCCTGGTGACACACGGACGGACAGCGGAGTCTTAGTAATAGGGTCCCTTTTTACCCTTTGAGTACGGAACCCTAAAAACAGAGCTAAATTGGAAAATGTTAGCCTGATCATAGATAACAGAACAAATCTTACCGCTAGCCAACGACAGTACATGATCAAGCGATGGGCACCTCGGCAGCTCCTGATTATCATCATTAATGGTCAGTTCATCCAGATCGAACGACCTGGACATCATCCGCCTCTGTCCAGGGCTGTGTGGAGTGGGCCCGCTGTCCACCTTGTCCCGGCCCTGGCCTGAAGACTCCAGGTTCGGGGAGTCCAGGTTGAATCTGGAATTGTACGCAGATCTGAGTACTTCTCTAGATTGTCCTTAGTACTAAGGAATTGGTTTATTACGAATGATGATTGATTCATAGATTTATAAAAATGAAGAAATATGTATGTACAGACGCCAGCACTTTAAGCACCAACAATCTGTCAAATTTCTTTAATAGATTTTCAACTTTATCACCAAAGCATTAGGTTCAAGGTTGATTGGAAAAATTTGACAGTTTCGGGTAGCTTGATGTGCTGGCGTCTGTACAATATGCCAAGTTTAGCTTGAATATGTCACCGGATTGTTGGAAACACTGAGATTGTAATAATATTTTATTTTTATTTTTATTGAATAATCTTGATTCAATGATGCTCGTGGCTAAATAAAAACAGCCGCGGGTCGATCATTAAGGTTAAGCAACGCTTGCCGAGGTTGGTCTGTGGATGGGTGACCATCTTAACATACCGAGACTCCTTCGTGCCTCGGAAAGCACGTTAAGCCGTTGGTCCCGGCTGTCATTTGTAGATCTTTGGCAGTCGTTAGGGATAGTCAGAAGCCAGAAAAACTGACACCAGTCTTACCAAGGAGTACCGTGGTTCCCTGTTAATGGGTTGTGAAGGTCTATATAATTGGGAAAAGGCTAGGCAGATGATGATGAATCTTGATTCAATGATAAACTCTCGCTCGATATATTATCAATAGATCATTTTAAATACAATCAATACCATCCTAATTCAATAGTTTACGATCTATCTTATTGAGTAGGAAGAATTTACAATCTCTGTTTGTTTGTATGTGTGTATTTTTGTAATGAATAAACCCAAAAACTACTGTGCCGATTTCAAAAATTCTTTCACCATTGGAAAGCTACATTATCAGCGAGTAACAGGCTATATTTATCCCCATATTCCCACGGGAACGGGAACTACGCGGGTGAAATCGCGTGACGTCCGCTAGTTTATTATAAACTTACGGTGTTGGCAATAACCCGGTGACAAAGTATTTTTTCTTTATAAAGTTACAGCATGAATGTATAAGATCATCAAAATCATCTTCCTGCAATTATCCCATGTTACTTGGGGTCGGCGCAACAGGTTTTATTCTTACATTCTGTCCTGTAAGCCGTCACGCTATCACTAACTCCCCTTTCTTTCATATCACTCCTAACACAATCCATCCATCTTTCCTTTGGCTTCCCTCTCCCTGTCCATCCATCCACATTTATATTCATAACTCGTTTAGTTACGTGCACTTCATCCCTCCTCTTCACATGACCATACCAAGATAAGCGGTTCCCTTTTAACTTTTCCGTTACTGGCGCCACTTTTAAGCTACCTCTAATGAACTAATTCCTCACTTTATCCATTCTCGATACTCCGCACATCCATCTCAATATTCTCATGAATGTAGCTCAAACTCCTTTCTAATCTAACAGGCAAAGCTTATATTTATTTATTTATTGGTTCACCAACAATTGTTTACACTGGTATTATGCTAAAAGTAACAGCAATAAAATAGAGTACAATAGTACTAGTAGTAGTAGCAATAGTAGTACTAGTAGTAGTAGTAGTAGTGTAGTAGTAGTATAGTAGTAGTAGTAGTAGTGTAGTAGTAGTAGTGTAGTAGTAGTAGTAGTGTAGTAGTAGTATAGTAGTAGTAGTAGTAGTGTAGTAGTAGTAGTATAGTAGTGTAGTAGTAGTGTAGTAGTAGTAGTAGTGTAGTAGTAGTAGTGTAGTAGTAGTATAGTAGTAGTAGTGTAGTAGTAGTAGTAGTGTAGTAGTAGTATAGTAGTAGTAGTAGTAGTGCAGTAGTAGTAGTAGTGTAGTAGTAGTAGTGTAGTAGTAGTATAGTAGTAGTAGTAGTAGTGTAGTAGTAGTAGTAGTAGTGTAGTAGTAGTATAGTAGTAGTAGTAGTGTAGTAGTAGTAGTAGTAGTGTAGTAGTAGTAGTAGTGTAGTAGTAGTATAGTAGTAGTAGTAATCATTTGTATTAGATGAAGCTATTTGTAGATACAATTATGGAGAAGGTAACTATAGAGGTGACAGCTTTCCTTAGACTAAAGAATAACTTAATATTCACCTGGTCCGCAACGCCCTGGTGAGTTGTTGCATGGCAACAGCATCCGACGTGGCGGGAGTCGTCGCGTCCACTGCTAACGTGCTGAGGACGCGGGTGTTTGGGTCCTCCGAGTCAAAGGATAGAGGGTAACCTGTGGGTAGGAAACAACATATTGTATTTAATAATACAGTTTAGCCGAAGTAATAGGGAATAAGGATAAAAAAAAACGAAATAATTTATCCAGAAATATACAAAAATATAATACTAACAGTGAAAATAGAATCAAAATTGACCGAAAAAACAAACGAGATTATATCTAACTATTTTAAACAAATATATCCGTCCCTCTCGCGAAAACGCCGTTTTCTATAGCAGCTGTTTAGGCGTCATCGTATTTGAGGTCAGAGTTGATATCGGACTTCTCTTTCTAACTGTCAACTTTGAAGCTTTTTAACTTCGCTAATGAAAGTATTTTAAACATTTTCTCATAATTGGTTACTAGAGCTAATAATAATTGTATTATGCATGCATATTCGATAAATAGGCCTAGGTAGTTTAATTCTTGATTAACTTCCCATCAATGCATAATTTTCCACCATTACTAAGCATAAAAAATAACTTGGAATAGCTCGTCATGGCCAGCTGTAATGATAAATACATATAGGCCGTAAACAGACGAGAAGTGTCCTTAGCAGTGAAACGACATAAGAATATGTAGACGACTGGATGGATAATACAATATATTTTGCCTATCTTTATTTATATAATTCTTCTGTACGTGTGTTGACAGTGAACTCCTCCTAAACGGCTAGACTGATGTTAACGAAATTTTTTGTGTGTTCAAGGGGATTCGAGGATGGATTAGATTCATAATAGGATCCGGTAGGTGACGCTGCAATCGATTTCTATAATTTTTCGTCATACACAAAGCAAATGTTCGGACGGGACAACGTCTGTCGGGTACGCTAGTTGTGTATAAAATTAAATTCTTACCTCTGACAAGATGCAGCGTGACATCAGTCCCAGGTGTTATAGACTGGAAGACCTGTGCAACAAGAGCATGAGACAATCCTCGCACTCCTCGATTACCCACGCCAACTACAACGTCACCGGGACGCAAGGCACCTGTAGGAAAAAAAATCGGTGGTGACACACTGACGGACAAGAGAGTGATCTTATAAGGGTTCCTTTTTTACCTTTTGAGGTACGAAACCCTAAAAACCAGTCAAAATTCACTTTTTTTTTAATAGAATAAATCTTTTATTTTTGAAGGCATTTTAGGTATATTTGAGAGGCAAACAAACTTTGTCTCCTATTGACACACATGTAAACGTAATTGTAGTAAACGAGTTAAAAAGAAATGTAATTTTTAACGGTAGGTACCTAACCCTTTCAGTTATAGGAGCCAAGTTGTGAAACAAAAAAAAAATGACTTAAAAACAACTTTCCTACTTATATGTTATTACTAGCTTTTGCCGGCAATATTCCCGTGGGAATTACTCGTTCCCGTATAGCCTTCCTCATGAATGTGGCTATCATATACAAAAATAATTTTCCAAATTAACGTGTTCAAACAAACAAACTCTTCAGCTTTATTATTATTATAGATAAATAATATAGCCTTTGGTTTAACCAACATAATGGTACCTGCCATGCCTTCGTGTATATGGGCACCTGCTGTTATGTAAATTCGTTACATTGCTTGTTTTTAATTTTTATATCCAAATCCATGTTAAGGAGATAACATATTATATCACTTACCATCAATCCAGGCAGGACTATGTGGTACAATGCTGCGTATTTGAAGATAGCCTTCCGTTTCTGGTATTCCTTCAGCACCGATTAGTGTGAATCCCAAACCCTAAAACCAGAAAAGACAAAAGTTTATGAGTGTACTCGCCCCGGCTTAGGATGCGTGCAAATTATATACACAAACCTTTTTCGTTTAAATTTTTGAAACGCCAGAGCAAAACGCATCGTGCGTACGCGTTCCCCGACGCCAATCCACAAATTCGCCGTACTTTTTGTCACATATTTGTGACTTTTAGCGTTCAGGGCACGCCGATGCGTTTATGCTCTGACGTTCAAAAGGTCTTGTCATGTAGATATATGTCACCGGAAAATAGCAAACTTCGTAAGATTATAAAATAACTTGAGAGATTGTTAAATCACGATAAATTGTCAACTGAACATTTGGAATACTTTTTTACGCATCAAAATTTGATAGTCTATAATCTCTTGAAGTTATTCCGAGAAATTGTGTGTCTTGGTGTCGATGTCAAAAACCACAAACCAAATTGGTTGTCTGTAACGTCGGTTTACGGACGATAGTTGAACGTGACAACGTCATAACAAAACATTGATGAAATGCCGATGCACGCACGAAAAAGGATGACTTATTGTAACGTTACAATAAGTCATCCTTTTTCGTGCGTGCAGCCGGCGTTCATCGATTTATTAGACGTTGTCACGTCAAAAATTTAAGTTCGTGGACTCCTATATAAATACAACCAACAAAAGTCATAATTCCAGTGTATGTAGAAACAGTAGCAGTACTAAAACGGTCGTCACGGCTACTGCGCGAGGATAAACAGGGTCAACAAGTTACGGTTCAGCTCCGTTCCGCCCGGAAACATGGGACTCTTTGTAGAAAGTCGTCCTTTTTCACGAATGTATTGTTTTAAATCTGAACACGATTATTGTTTAACCATAAAGATGTTTGTAATTAAAGATTGACGTGTAAAAATGTTGTTTAACCTACTTACAAAATAAATATCATTTATCATTAGTTTGACGTGTGTCTCTGTATATCTATCTTGGCATCGTAGCTCATAAACGTCTTTTGATTTAGTTTCTTTTCTAAAATCAAAATCAAAAGTCATTTATTCACCCCGCCCGTCACCACTTCCTAGTGTTATAGCTGGAAAGAAGTGGCGCAACAAACTCCCCAGTAACACATCTGTCTGTTAAGTTTTAAAAACTTGAATTTATACAGTAGTATGCAAAGCATTTTACAATACATGATTTTTTTCGAAAGAGTCACCGCGGCCCTGGAACGCAAAGGGCTTTAGAAGGAACCAGGATGGGTTTTAGTCAGTAAGAGTCTGACACGCCCTTCCGCTCCACCCAGAGCGGGAGAAGTCATTTGATGATTTCCCATCCTTAAAAAAAGGTACATATATATGCGTGGTTAAGCAACTTCTACACTTTTTTTCTGGCACATATCATCATCGTCAGTTCCGGACTATGTTGGGGTGGGCTTAAACATTTTTAATTAGGTATTACTAGCACTTAGAATTTAGAGTTTGAGCTGAAGTCTATAAAACTATGTTGCGATACAAATGGATTCGAATAACATCACTCATTATTACATTCTATTTCGCGACTTATAACCTAGTCAAGTCGAGGTTAAATATGGGTACGGTCAGCAGCATTAATTGGTCCCTTTTCAAAGAGAGAGATTTAAGAACCCTACCCAATTAAAGCTAGAGTGACAGCTGTACGTAACACCAAAATACATTACCCTCCCTTTGGGACAGTCGGTTAAAAATACCTCCACCTAAATGACATCAGAACAGGGTCGATAACCAGACATCCGAATCACAATACCATCGGAAATGAATGGAATAATTGCCTGAGTCACAAAGGCAGGAAATTATTCGGAAATGTTAGTCTGATTGCTTACTTGAGTGCCTTTCGTGAGAGTGAGAGTAAATCTTTCGCCTCGGAGCTCCCCGGTGGGCGTAGGTCCGTTAGATTGGCTGATGCCTCCATTCTCGGATGAGAGCTTCTCCGCTGAAATAAAAATGTTCAGTCAATATTATTTTCTTCGATGTTGAAATTAGCCGGTCGATTCTGTAAACATGTCGAAGTGATCACGAGGTGAGCTGTCAATCCATATAATCAAGACGTCACGTGATCACGAAGCGAGCTGTCATTCCATCTTGATTATATCGATTGACAGCTCACCTCGTGATGACTTCACCCAAGTCTTCACTTCGACATGTTTACAGAATCGACTGGCAGGGCTTGTTACAATCGCAACTGCTAAAGAATTTTTTCGCTTGGTGTAGATACCGATTTGAATACCCAAGTGACTGACAATCTTGGCTTAACTTAGCTGACTTGCCAATTGGACAAGTCTTGCTTACATAAACTGGAAACCACGGATGTATGTCTTTGGAAAAGTAATTGAGTAGCTTCCGCGCTAGAATAGGGTCAATATCCGCCAAAGAGAGAAGTAAAATTGAGGATGGAAAGCAGTGTCGTCTTTCTATTAATTAATAAATTTAATCTATTAATTACGATGCTTAGGTACGTAAAATTATTTGTTTCTTGATATGTCTGTAAAAGGTAATCTCTTGAACTATTTCTCCGATTGCATCAGTTCATACACAGAGTGCGTACATACTTTACGTGGAGCGGCTGCCTACCAGACCTCCACAGCCCATTAACTGGGTAACACGGTACTCCTTGGTAAGACTGGTGTCAGATTTAGAGTATCATAAGCTATTAAAATACATGGTTCTGTGGTACAGGCTGCGGCAGCAAATCCGCGGGGAAAAGCTATTAAAAAAATATTGATTGCTTTTTGTCTTAAAACGAATTTAATTGCTGTAGAATCGTGTTTTTTTTTTACTATTGATAGGCACTCGTTTGACCACTATCTCACCTGATGGTAAGCGATGATGTGGTCGAAGATGGAGCACGCTTGCCTAGAAGTAACCTATTCACTCTTGACTGAAATACTCCCAGGATGTAGCTATCAGGAAACACAGACTCTGGCAGGGAATTCTACTCCTTAACTGCACGCACAATATACCTCTTTATATCAAGATCATCATAACATGATCAATATGGCAAAAGGCCCTATAACTTATGTCTCTAACTGGTTTAGAGACCCTTGACCTTGTACGAAAGTGCAGCAACTTATCCGCAGACAGGCCAAGACCTTCTAATTAACCTTTAGGAATTACGACGACGAAGTGTCAAGTAGATCTTAGCGAAGGTGTTTTCTAATAAGCATTAATCTAAACTGATATTGCAAGCAAACTTATATTGACATACTTGGTTGGTCGGGAGTTAAATATGTTGTTTATGTTCGAAATTGTCAGAACAGACCACTTATTTATTCATTTATTTAGGATCGCCAACAAAGGACATCCTACGACATGCTTTTTTTTTTTAACGGGGGGACATCCATGAGGAGGGTTCTGTCAGACTCTTACTGACTAAAACCACGCCGGTGTTCCATCTCCCACCTACGCCGGGGATCGCGGGAACGTGTGCGATTTCCGTAATCCCCGGCTGGTGCCGGCCCACCTAGGGTCGGCAGGGGGAGTGAGGTGTTTGACTCCCCCCGCGACGTCAAAACCCCAACCCAAGACATGTTACATAATATTGCTCTCGAGGATGGTCAGTTTGGTTTTAGACCGAACTTATCTACGGATAGTGCAATTTTATGCCAATATTATACAGATAGAAAGACTCCTGTAATGGCATGTTTCTTGGATTTATCGAAGGCTTTCGACCTGGTCAATTATGACCTGCTTTGGCATAAGCTCACTCACG
>NDFZ01002373.1:3724-17824 GCA_002192655.3 Mamestra configurata
AAAAAAAAAAAAAAAAAAAAAAAAATAATGATTATAATAAAAAATCATTATTAATGATTTGTGACTTATATAACTATTTCCCTACCAACTATATACATTAAGGTACCTAATAAATAATTGAGATTCAGTTGTTTCACATGAGCAGCCAAATTAATCAAAAACCGGCCAAGTGCGTGTTCTGTAGCATTACAAAGTTAAAAATACACTTACCTTTAAGTCATTTTCTATGGGGTTACAACGAAATTTTTACCCAATCAGTTACATTTTATAAGTTGGTCGATTATTATACTCGTTAACTTGTAAAGCCTACTTAGATTTGATAGTTTTCCTTCTAAATTCGTTATATTATGCTACTACCACGTCTAAAAAAAAACATCCTTTTCGCTGGCAGAGGGGTGGGGACCATTTGACTCTAACAAAACTTCACTTTAAAGCATAATATTTCGCAAACGGATCCTAGGATGGAAAAATGATTTATCGCACACCCGCAATATTTTTAAACGACCTATCCAACGATACCCCACACCATGGGATAGACGATAAAAAAATGCATCACCACTTTACGCGTAGGGGGTAATTTTTTTTCAAGATTTTATTTTATCACTTTTTCGGCGTGATTAATATGTAGGTATACCTACCAAAACCAAATTCTAACTTTCTATTGCTAAGCGTCTCTGAGCTAAACCGCCGACAGACAAACGTACGGACATGGCGAAAGTATATTGTAAGGGTTCCTTGTTGATTACGGAACCCTAAAATTTAAAAACAAAAGCGGAGAATAAGAAAATTAGTCATGAGACAGAACAGAGCAACATTAAATTGCAATAATAAAGAGTACTTATACTTTTATAATGGTTCTTATATTAGAATAAACTCATATTGTTACCTACATCATAACGAAATTACAATGGGAGCTTACAAAGTAGTAAGGTAGAGTGTAACAATGGGCGGGCTTATCGCTAACAGCGATCCAGGGATGGTTTTGACTGTGAAGGAGAAAAGATACCTAAGTAGGTAGACCGTGGCGTAGATAGGTACTATTTACCTACATAAAGCCAAAGGTATACAATACATAACTGCAAAATGCATTTGCACCTACATACATATACACATTTTGTAGAAGGTATAGGAGAGCTTAAAGGCACATTTGTAGCGGCATCAATGACCCCACAAAAAACCAACGTAGCAAAATCTACATCGCAACAAAAATAACTGCAACGCCATCTATCCCGCCAGCTGCAAACTACCGCAACGCCATCTATCTCACCCGCTGCGAACTAACTCAACGAAATGCTGCATCGCGCAAGCAAAGTATACTGTATAATGTACAACCGTCCGAATATCAACTATTGGGTAGTTGCCCACCAGACTTGTTCTTATGAATGAAAATTTTCAAAAACATTAACATCCGGGCGAAGCCGGGGCGGTCTACTAGTTTAAAATATAAAAGAATGCCAAGGCTCGGAACCGGATAAAAACCGGTTATTCCCGGTTTATTGCGGTTTTGCTCCGAACTTTTCGAGAACGTAAACATTTTAATTACTTTATCTTAATTTAAATTAACCGGTTTATTCGACGAGCCGCGCGGCGCGGCGAGCGTGTCGGTAAATGCGTTGCAATTTGTGAGAATGTGCGCGGCGCGGCGTTTCTTTGTCGTGCGTCGGTATTAACCGGTTTTATTGCTCTAAACCGTTTAAACCGAAAAAAAACTTTATGTAAAGGCTCAAAATACCGGTTAAAAAAACCGTTTATTCGAACGAAACCCGAATGAAAAGGTTTAGCGTCAAGTACATAACAACGGTTTGAAAATTTAACCGGTATCCGAGCCTTGCCCTACTAAACCAACTCAAGTTATCATCAAACGGGCTGATGTCAAAAGATATGAGGTATACCCTCACCTATAGACATTGCATGAAAAGGAGCACCTTAGCCGCTGCGAGGGCCTCTCAACCGTGTTGAAATTAATGAGTACGTAGGTACACCTGCTTTCAGAGTTGAAAAGGTAAACTGAAATGCTTATATTATAGGTACTTTTGGAAGGTGGATTCGGAGTTAAGCTCTTGTGAAAAGCGAAGATTTAGGTACTGGTGTTATTTGGTTTTATGCAATTCAATGAGAATTTTACAGTCCATATTTCTTTTATCTTCAGGGGATATGTAGGACTCATCATTATGAATAACTTTTACTTTGCGACCAAAAAAGAAATCGTGATTACCTACAAGGAAACCACGTTGTTACAGCACAAAATATCTACGCTGTATTTTTATTTAGAAACTATGTTTTAAATTAGAAGAGTGAAGAAAAAACAACTTCTCACCTTTGATCTANGGACTCATCATTATGAATAACTTTTACTTTGCGACCAAAAAAGAAATCGTGATTACCTACAAGGAAACCACGTTGTTACAGCACAAAATATCTACGCTGTATTTTTATTTAGAAACTATGTTTTAAATTAGAAGAGTGAAGAAAAAACAACTTCTCACCTTTGATCTCATGATCAGCTAGGTACATCGTCTTGAATGTTACACAATGCGAAAATTTGTCTAATAAACGCGTAAGTAGTCAAGGGCGTACCTACCCAGGATTTGAACTAGGGGGGGCAGCTCGTACCCGTTTCGCTGGTTGTTGTGCTCCATGGCCGACGACTATGCACTGAGCCGTCGACGAGTGAAAGTGTGGGTGGGGCGTTCGTTCGCGCCCAGTCACCCACACATGGATTGCCACCGGGTGGCAATCGGAAATAAAATTTCCAGTTGCCACCGGATGGCGTCTGGAAAGTTATTGCCCCCTCTCCAAATCGCTGTACACTGCGGCGTGGATCGCCAATCCCCTCATCACTGACTGTCTTACGGCCGCGATGAGAGTTGGCGGTCAGACTTTTCCAACTTGGTTTTGGCAACTGGGAAATTTATTCCCTATTGCCACTTGGTGGCAATCCATGTGGGGACTGGGGTTATTCGGCCCATCCTACGTAGTGTAGTAGGTACGTCTACTTGGCGCTAGATGGATGGCCTTTGAGACCCGATAGAATTCTATACTACTTACTTATATCGAATCGAATGCTGTGGAATATCTAAACTAATATTAAAAAGAGGAAAGATTTATTTGTTTGTTACGATTTGACTTAAAAATTACTCAACCGATTTTAAAGACCACAGAATCAGCAGCAGAAATGCTTGATCTTCAAAAGGGGGTAGAGGGGGCGTTAAAGTTTGTGGAATATCTACTAAACCCGGGCGGACGAAGTCGCGAGAGAAGTGCTAGTTCTAGAATCATGTAATAAATATCAAATAAAATACTTAACGAACGAAAAGATGTTTATTTTCCAACGCTTCATTTTGCACAAAGCAACACATTTTTAATTCTCACGTTCTAGTTTCCAGTAGGTAATAGAAATTACCAAGAAATTTGATGTTTATTTTTTGCCCTAGGGGTGGGGGCAGCTTCCCCCCCTGCCCCTAGCTGGGTATGCCCTTGCCAGGAGTCATTAACCTTTACAACGCCAGGACATAAACGCATCGTTGCCCTGACGCCAAACCACAAATTCGCCATTTTTTTTTGTCGGCTCTAGCCGACGCACGGTGGCTGGCATGTTGGGCACTTTTTCATTTGTCAGCTATAGCCGACAGTGGCGGTCAAAAGGTTAAATGTTTCTAGGTTGTAGAGGTAACAGGCAGTCGGCCAGTCTACATGTAAAATATATTGTTTGAGCCTAGTAGGCGACCAAGTTTACTGCTTCGATAGAGGCGTTGTTCAAGTCATCTACAGTGCAGGTGAATGGCCACTTGGGACTCTCCAGCAAATATGCGCACCGCACTAACACCGGGTGTTTTATGGATCAATAATCCGCCATTTCACCAAATTATATTTGCAACGGCCTATTTTGGTACCTACGCAATCGATTCAGATCTTTCCATTATACATAGTCTAAGATCCCAAGTAAGTTCGACCTTAATTCGCCTGCATTTTTTTTTTAAGGATGGGAAATCATCAAATGACTTCTTCCGCTTTGGGTGGAGCGGAAGGACGTGTCCAAAAACCCATCCGTGTTCCTTCTAAAGCCCTTTGCATTCCAGGGCTGCGGTGACTCTTTCGAACAAATTCCGCAACCCTGGCAGGTCATTCACCTGCTTACTGTATGAAAATTACATTTTATGAAATAAAACATGTTTCTGAACATAGACAGATATAACCAATAGGGTTGCCGTAACAAATATGAAAACGAAATAATACTACTATAAACATACTTTCTCTTATAATTCATTCACAATTTTCTTAAAAGTAACTTATTACTACATCGTTACATCAGATTATAATGTACTTTAAAAAGGTTGAAAAATGTAGGTAATTGCTATTATGAGCAACTTTTTTTTAAGTACAGTCAGCGCCAAAAATATGTTGTCACTATTATTGCGTTTATAATAGTACTAATGAATTAGGCTATTATTAACAGGACATAAAATGTTAAGAATTCTATCTAGCGTTTTATAGAAACTAATAACTTATGTGTATTGCCATATGGTCCAAATTAGATAGGCTTTCCTTACTACGTGTGTTAAAGCGATCTTGGATTTATGTAAATGGTGGACGGGCATTTAGCACTGATCTATGTATTTAGCTATTTATACAATAACTGGCTTCTACCCGCGACTTTGCTCGCGTGATAATCGGAAATTATCTCGAGGGAACGTACTGCCAGGATAAAAAAGTATTCTGTGCCCCGATTGAAGACACGGTCTACCCTGGTACCAAGTTTCACCCAAATCCGTTCTGCCGTCGAGCGTGATTGATTAACAAACATAGATATTTATAACAAGTAGTTGGATAACTTAATTTCCCTAAGTGAACTTGTGTAAACTAGTAACTTGCATTATAGTTTATCATTATTAAAGCGAGTACAATTTTTCTAAACTTATTCTTACATCTTTCATTATTTATTTGAGCAAAATCTGCACTAAAATATTTCTGAATTTAAGGCTATTGTGGTTAAAAATTTTCATGTACAAATTTTATTTTTTATCGCCTTGAATCGTTCTTCACTTTTAAACATTTAATATATTTGTTTACCTAGTGGGACTCAACATCTCCTAATAAAATATAATTGACACTTCCTTTCGCTGGATAACATTTACCTAAGTATACTAAAACGTTTATTTACAATTTTCTACGTATATTTATTTCAACGTGCATTGAATTTATTACCATCATTTCGATGGAAACTATCCACTATATTGGCTTTCTTACACAAAGATTTAAATAGATAGGGCCATCCGAAAGTTTGCATACGCGTTCACCATACTAAGAAACTGTCTCGTGAACACGAACGCTCCCGAAGATGCCCGAAGATAGCCGACCGCGTAGCGAGTTCGATTCGGTCTAGTATGACGCAGAGGAATGCGCAGTCCGCCCTATCCTTACCATATAAGTCAATGTTCCTAAGCAGTTTTTTACTTATTAAATTATATTCAACATGTAAAGAGCGCTGACTATACTTTGATATTTTGTACATCGTATGCACATCACTAGCGGCATTCACGTCACTATAATGTCATTTAAGAGTCGAATTACACTGGCGGTGGATTTATCGATAAATAGTACAACACCCGGATTGCGCAACACTATTATGACTTGCTAAAAAAAAAACGATTTGTGAAAAAATAAATAACGCTACAGGCTTTTGAAGTTATAATCCTAATCGCAAATCTGTGTCACGCAAAACGTATTTAGTTTAATTGCAGACAGATGTCTGTAATGAAACTAAATGACTGTCTTGTGACGTCACAAGACAGCCATACGACAGACGCCATAGTGGCTATGGCGTTACTGTCTTGTGACGTCAGATGTCTGCAATGAAACTGCATTGAAGTATAGCTGTAGTCACAGATTTTAAAACTTCCTTTAGATTTTTCTATAGGTTTTGCAAAATCTATTTTAAAAAATCCGTCCATATATTTATATTATTGCTTTCTAGCATACAAATTTTCGAACCATAACAAGCAATGTATTTTTTAAATATAATTTTAAGTAAAAATGCAAAAGAACTGTACCTATATCAAGTGTCACGCAGTCAGAGTACAGGATGACCTATCGGCAGGCCACAATACTTCAAAAATTACACTTTCTGTGCCTAACACAANTATCAAGTGTCACGCAGTCAGTACAGGATGACCTATCGGCAGGCCACAATACTTCAAAAATTACACTTTCTGTGCCTAACACAAGGTATATTTTGGCTTGTCTCGCCGCCAGTATAATTGGACTCTTAGTACAAATCTCATACGCTCGGTATGAGGCCTGGTTTGCGTCCAGGCCAGGCTTCTTTGGCGTACTTCTTCTTTTTGGGCTCGCTTGATGGGCCCGCCTCTTCTGGTGCTGAGAAAAAAAAATGGAGTGTTAGTTTTGTGTTGACTGTACTAGGTTTTAAGAATTCTTATGAAAACATCTTTGCTTGAAATTATAATACAATGATCACTAGTAAGTTTATGGGTAGTTTACCTGTATGTGGTAGAGGAGGATGTATGTTGAGGTNATGGAGTGTTAGTTTTGTGTTGTCTGTACTAGGTTTTAAGAATTCTTATGAAAACATCTTTGCTTGAAATTATAATAGAATGATCACTAGTAAGTTTATGGGTAGTTTACCTGTATGTGGTAGAGGAGGATGTATGTTGAGGTGTGGCTCCGGACCTTCCAGTTCCACGTCAGGCGCAGGATTCGGTAGCGTTAGACCCAGTCTGAAATCATAACATAATATGTTAAGTCTCATATAAAATAACACTTGTATCCCCAAGTGGACTCTTATTAGGATATTTTTGTAAAGATTTGGATCACTGCAGTAAGATTTGGAACATTTCAATAAGATTTGGAATACTTCAGTAAGATTTGTAACATTTCAGTAAGATTTGGAACATTTCAGTAAGATTTGGAACATTTTAGTAGGATTATTGATCTTAACAGTAGGATTTGAATCTCGAAGCTTGGATCATTTGGGTGCATCTTAGATACTAAGGGAAATTTTAAGGTACTAACCTGGCTCCAATTAGACTAAGATGCGAGCTAGGCGCCGGCAAGTCTGAGTACAAGTTGCTACCTCTCGATATCTCCTGCAGTCTTAGTGAATGGTGGTGGTTACCTGAACAAGTAAACAATAATTTATCCTCAATTTTTATCAACCTAATGAGGCCGCTAAAGTGGAACAAACAATTTGGAAGAACGCCAAACTTGCTTCCCATCCGGATTTGCCGAAAATATGTACTCGGCAGTGTATACACAGTCGTACGGATCAGTGCAGCATCGGCGGCTCCAGGGTCTCAAAAAAACACCGAGATATGTTTGGTAGGTAGGTACGCAAAGTAATCCAAGGTGGCTTGTTATGCTATAGTCAAAAAACAATTTTATGTGGTTTTACTAGACTGCGCCAGAAGGAGGAATATGTTTTTTTAAGAGTTTACTTTGCTAAAATCTGCCCTCAGCGGGGTCAAGCTCCCCACCCAACGACGATGCTGGATCCGCCCCTGCAGTGCAGTTACCAAAACAAAAAACTTCACGACGAGAATTCGCAAGTGAACAGCCAAATCAATCATCAAAACTGGAAGGCGCCATCTGTCGGCGCGGCGACACAATCGGGTTTGCCGTAGAAATGAATGCGACGATCCCATGTTCGCACGATTATCGCTTTGAACTTGGGCGACGCCTGAGAGCATGCATGGTTTTATAAAGCATTTAGATATCGAAACTTTGAAATTATTATAGCAGTATCTTTATCATTATAGGATTACTACTTACTATCATCTGCACTCTGCAACTTCAATTTCTTCGGCTGACTGTTAGGATTCGGCACTATCGTAGATTTCACCAGGTTTCTGAACCTTCCAATAGTCGGGTCAATATCCTCAGGATTGATGATGTCAACCTCTTCATTGAAAGACACATTTCTCTTCATCTTCTTCGCAATACCACCAGGCATAGATGCTGACCGTTTCGTGCCAGTGGGAGGCTAAAAACGCAGGTATTTAGTAAAAAAAATGGTCTAGCGCATAGTAGTTCGCGGCCTAGAGCTCTCGATTTAGTTCGCGGCTCGTTAGTGAACTAAGGCGCTCTATTAGTTCATCAGCTTGCGTCTCTTAGCCTCTATTAACCATAGATACCACTAACCAGACAACTGAACATATTGTGATGTGAAGCGCATGTGTAGTAGTGACTTGACTTCCTCAAATGGCGCAACGCTCTCGCTGTTACAATTACGTTTGTCATAACGAATTAAGTGACGAACTAAAGAGTGACAGCCTAGTTCGTTCGAACTACACAACTTTAGTAAAAAGGTTTTATTTTCAGCCAGTGATGGAACCTCTTTGTTAAAAGAGTTTACCTTCATGACGTCGCTGCCGTCTTCAGTTGATATACCCAACATGGAAATTCTTCTGTTGTGTGCTGTGTTGAATTCTGTTAGATTCTGAAAACGGAAAAAATAAAGTATTACTTTCTGAGATTTTTATGTTCCTCCTGCCAATATCCAGATTTTTTTTAAAATAATTAGTTTGCAGAGCTTGGTTAGAATATTTTGATTTTGTTTTTTTTGCTTTATAAAAATTCTTACCCCACACTAGGAATTTCTCCTGTTTCGTGGGTGCGTTTACAAACATAAAAGTCTCATACACAAACAGCCAGACCCATTTATGCATAATCAGATCATTTTGTAGTCTGTTTTTACTAATACTTATAGCTAGCAATCTGCCCAACTTCACATGGTTGCAAATTATACACACAAACTTCATCCTCATTTGATCCTCTTACTTTTATTGTTAACCATTCCAAAATTTATTGTAGACAACAACTGCTTAGTTCTACCTACTAGTGAGGCTCTTTTTCTTTTATTACATGCTCCACAGTCTGAGCAAGTTGGCATGTAAAAAGTTTATTAAATAAATAAACTACTACTCCTTAAAGTATTGGCCCACAATTGCAGTAGACCAGGAGAAGTGGAAAGAGGGAAGGGCCTTTAGCTTTTAGTGGAGAAAACCAGGCTTATAGTAAAAAAAAAATGACTCACATCTAGTTCAGTTTGTGTTTCTGGCAGACCCAGTAAGGCACCTTCTTGTTCTGTGTTTGGCAAGTCCTCCATTATTCCTCTTGAATTGCCTGTGGGGCGCTCTCTGTGTGGAAAATATAATTATAAATATTTGAGGGGAATCTTTGAAGATTAACCTCAATAGTTTGGTAATTTTTCTATATTTTTATTTTATTTCATACTGTGCATGATAACAAATGCACCATGGTCTATTACCAATATTCAACTACACCTCAACCTGAAGATGCCAATGGTGGCCAGTAGTGCCAGCAGGAGATAAAAGACAAGTACACTTAACTTATTGAAAGCACCCAACCACACTTGCTTATAATCTGATACATAACACCACCAACATATTCCATCGAATAAAAGAAAAACTCACCCAAGACCTCATATGACCTCTTGGGAAAGCTAATGGACTAGCCGCTGGGCTAGGTTCATTCAAGACAAATTGAAAGTTTGTGACCTAAATGCCCTGAAGCAGGCCGATTGCAGAATAAAAAAATCCTTCAAGTTAATTTTGACTATAGGAAAATTCATGAAGGAAGAAGCTAAGTCAAGCATGGAATAGACTCCCAGTAAGTGTTGTGACAGCTCCCAAAAGAACTTATGGGACAGAGTATTCTATTCTATTAGATATATCCAAGTATATTTATAACACACCAACCAGCTGCTAGTATTTCCTTTCAAAAAGTAATCATAATTTCCTCCACTTGAGTTAATCAAATTGGCAACTACCTGTTAATTTACATTCAAAGCTTTTTTCAGTTGCCATAGTGACTGAGTCAATTGGAGTAGAGGTTTCCTTCAAAATAACTTAGAATAAAATAGCCTATTATAGGCCTTAACTCCAGCATAGTCATGTATGACATTGCAATCATATTTGGTAGGTCATGGAGTCTTGTAAACAAATAGATTTAGCTTTGAAATCAATACATTATTGTTATAATATTAACTGATTTTATAGCAAATAAAAAAAGCATTGAAGAGACCGTCAATGAGACCAAAAGATCTTGAATGCTTTTTTAACTAGAATAGAAAATAATTAACTTCTTTCCTGGAGAAAGCAAGTTTATCATCTGTTTGCAATATGTACCTATGACTTTTTCTTTAAACCATGGTTACTTGCTTATAAATACAAACCAGTTTTGTTTTTCATTATTACCTTATAATGTAGTTTCTGGTAGAGGCTCCAAAGTGGAAATTGGAATCTATAGGCAGCTGTGTCGGCTTGTTAGACTCCAAACGCATTTGTCCAATAAAGGTCCCATGAGCTGGAAAATGTGAATTTATAACCACACATAAGTTTCAGTTCCTTCAAAACAGAGTGTGAAAATGGACCTTATGGTTCATACTCACTGCTGCCTAAGTCAACCAAGAAGGCCCTGTTCAAGTGTTTGTGGTAAACAAATGCGGCATGCACCCGAGAACAACTCGCATGGTCAATGCAAAAATCATTCATCTGAGGATTTCGACCGAACAAATAACACTTCTTCTCGTCAATCATTAGTTTCTGTATCAATTTGTCGCCTTTTAAAACGTCCAAGTGCAGCCCGGTAGGAGGTTTTCCAGCCCTAAAAGAACATTAAAATTTATGACCGGCGAACTAAGACTTCAATGTGTGCCGCCGATACCACAAGAAAAGAGATGTCCCTTACCAATTGGGCACCTCATAGTGATTAGCCATGACTAATATTAATGGCTCAACTGTAATTCAATACAGTTAATTGGCATTAGGATGTGATATAATTATCATTTCAACACATCGAATGCACAACGCTAGGTTTTATCGTTGTCAACTTTGACACATTTTAACATTTCATGTCATAGACAATAGGACACAGGTCGCGTTCACTGTTTGCAAATTGATTATTTTTTCGAAAATAATGAAAAAGGTGGTCACTAAATTAGAATGTTATGTTGAAATCTTTCCTTTAGCCTATTTCTAATTCTTAATTATGTGATCCTTTTGATCGTTTCGACCTATAGATAGATTATCCACATCATTTCCTTAAAATGTTGGAAAACAGCTGTCACAGACAGAGTTTTTGGCGGGATTTCGTCGAGTGAAGTTTAGCAGCTGTTTCAATTATTCGTAAATTGATTCGTAGTGGATATTTTGATATAAATTGATGTAGTTTTGTGTCTCAAGTGTCCACGCACCTGGGAAATATGTTGATTTATTGAAACAGGCACTATCTCGGTTAAGTGAAGCTTAGAATTTTATTGTAGTATTGACTTCCTCACTCGAAACTTGCCGAGAAGGCCGAACCGATATATTACCAGATACTCCAAAAACCTTTAGAATGTGTTACATCTGCATTGTTATGCAAAACATAAGAAATAAAGGACGTAAGACTAGGCAATATGGTCATAAGACTATAGCCTTCCCCCCAGGGTTAAAAAAAAAGCTGTCACAACTGTCAGTTTTATGAACTGAAAGTCTGAAAGCGTCTTCGTTGTGCTGCAAAAACTGTAAACAGTGCGAAAATTATTTCTAAAGAAATTGCTGAAATTCACTTCTTACATGTAATTACTGTACAATGGTTTCTAGCGAGGAAGAGCCGGAAGTAAAAACCGGCGAAACATTAACATGGGATGTCGATATGGAGATTCAATTGTTTTACGCCATGGCCAATCACAAGCCGGTTGGTATAAACAAACATTTTCACATGGCCTGTATTTGGGAGAAGCTTTCCAACTCTATAACTAAAGAGATTTCCACCCAAGACATATGGAAGCACATAGGAAGTCAGTACGATTTAAATATGTTAGAAGAGACAGAGGGAGTACCTTTTCCGAATCATGAAATGCCGTTCAGTTTACCTGAAAGCGAGTTCGGTGCTCTCATGAAGCAGAAGTGTAAAGAGGCTATATTAGCGGATGATAGTGAAGGTAATCTATCTTGTTCAAATTCTTAAATACTACTTGCTGCCAATTCTTGCTATTTTCAGTGGCATGGCCTGCATGGGCCCATCATGTTTACGCTTATAATGCATTCAAATGTTAACATCTAGATGGGAGGAGTCCTTCACCTAAGCCTTCGACACCTAGAAGCAGTTCTAGGGGCACTGCGTCTAAAGATAGTACACCCAAAGGTAGAACTTGTCTATTACAAATTGTTTTTTTATTATTGTGGTTTATGGTGATTGTAGCTAGTGATGTGGTATAAAAGGACAAATATTTTAACATTAATATGTACAGCATTTTCATTTTCGAAAAATAAGGTTTTATTCAATATTCATTTTGGTATTTTCTGCAGAAAATTACTTTGAAACGAAGATAAAACTAGGATTGACCTCTCATGATCACTATACTGAGATGTTTTAGTCATAAAAATGTTGAATACCTGTAGGATTATTATAAAAGTGTTATTACAAGTGAAGATAAATAAATAAAAGGAAGATAGTTTAATGTAAAAGGTCAGTCCTCTGCTTATTTTTGTTTTAAAATATTTTTTTTTGTATTTTCCTGCCATACGCAAAAAGGATGCATCTAACCAAAACACAAAACGGAAGAAATAAGTAAAAAATCTCAAAAACGGAAGAAATAAGTAAGACTAGACTTCACCAGTGCTTTTGAGAAAAGAAGCTCAAAATTATGTTGTTTGTTTGTTGTCTTGTTATTCTGAATGTAAATATATAATATAAAATGTAGAACCTCCTCTTTTTGAAGTCTGTTAAAAACTCAATTGTGCTAAAAAGGCAGATATGCCTCTTTGCTTATGGCAGCAGTATGACTCATCATTCACATTAATAGGGAAAATGCATGCATTTTTTTATTTGCAAAATTAAATAAATAGTTTTATTAGCTCTAGTAAACAATTATGAAATATTTTTTGAAAATCTTCATCAGCAACGAAGTTATACAGCTTCAAAGATGACAATTAGAAAAAGAAGTCCAATACAAACTGACGTCAATAACTATGTCGCCTATACAACTGCCATAGAAAACGGCATCTCTGCGAGAGAGACATATATTTGTTTAAAATAGTTATATCTTGTTATTTTTTCGATCTATTTTTATTCTAATTTCACTGTTAGTATTATGTTTTTGTATATTTTTTATATATAATTAATATACTTTTCATGCATATTCCCTATTGTCAATAACTTCAAGATTGTCTATATTTATAAATACAGTTGTGCACATTTAACATGTTAGTTACTTGACCAGGCAGCCGCAAGGACAGTGTAAGTGCACTGGCCACTAAGACTCGTAAGGAGAGTGGTAGTTCCCATGCCTCCACCGACACACCCAGCATAAAGTCAGAAAAAGATTATGGTAAGGAAGTTTTGTCTATGATGTTTTTTAGAAGATATTTCCTCCCATTTGTCATGAGAATCATGGGGGTTATATTGTGATGCACCAAAAGAAGATTGAGATGCTTCAGCAGCCACTGCAAGGGATGGCATTATCAAAGCTTTGCTTTAAAACTCTTTGTGTCAGAATATTCACAATTTACTCGTTAGAAATGGCCAGCCTATGAAAACTTCGACTATCACAAAAAAAAAATGTGTTCAGCCCATTCATCGTGGACACGAATATTTATAGGAATGGCGTTTCTAGTTGCCGACGCCACAGCGATTGTATAATATAATATAAAAATATCTTGGGACAACTCACACACGGCCATCCAATCCCAAACTAGGCAGAGCCTGTGCTATGGCAACCAGACAACTGATAAACATACTTATATATTTCTAAATACATGCATATTATAGACAAATTACAACCAGACACAGAACAAATGATTGTGCTCATCACACAAAGATTTGTCCTGGGTGGGAATCGAACCCACAACCTCCGGCTTAGCAGTCAGGGTCACTAACCACTCGACCAACAGGCCAGTCAAATACATGTATACTCTGTGGATGTGCCAGTATCTAAAACATAAGTAATAAATAATTATTATTATTTCCAGTGAAAATTAAAGAAAAATCAGGTACTTATACATTTTATTGTTTATAATTCCTAGACCGAAGAAGAGACTCTCGCGACTCCAACGCGTCTGGCCCTCGAGACAGCTCCAG
>NDFZ01002374.1:0-15807 GCA_002192655.3 Mamestra configurata
ATTTTTAGCGGTGTTTTAGTTTTTATGTACAGGTTGTTAAATAAATCAAATTATTATTTCGTATTTTTTTACGTGGTTTTTTGTGTCGGGGGTTTTTTAAATTTTTTTATAGATGTAAATCATCAAATGACTTCTTCCGCTCTGAGTGGAGCGTAAGGGCGTGTCAGACTCTTACTGGCTAAAACCCATCCGTGTTCCTTCTAAAGCCCTTTGCGTTCCAGGGCCGTGGTGACTTTTTCGAACAAATTCCGCAACCCTGGCAGGATTCCGCAACCCTGGCAGGATTCCGCAACCCTAGCAGGAGGTTACAGTACCTACGTTTTGATATCGACACCATGTTTGAGCTTAACCATGCTTCTTAATATGGATTAGATGCACCACAGGGAGATGGGCTTGTATGTATTGGTGAGTTCAGAGAAATACGCAAAAACACATTTTCAGAAAATGATAGGGATTTTTTGTTGCTCTTCCATTGTAGGAAACTATCGTAGGCAGCTAAGTACTTTTCTCTAGATTTTGTGGGGATTTGGCTATCGTTTGCATTTTGTGCTTCATTTAGTATATCTGGCGGGGTTAACTATATCAATTTATTGTTCACAAAAACACACTCGGCGATAAATACGATAAAAACAAAATGTGAAAATTATGGGAAATGGCGCGCAAGTTTTTTTTTTCACGCGCCAATATCAAGGTAAGTTGACATACAGCCTACTTCAAAATTATAATTTTAAGTGATAAAATTAATTTTCTATAAAAAAATATAAAAATACTTTAATTCAGACTTTGATTCATATTATGTTAGTATTACCTATACAATTTATAAGCTATGTTAGTACAATTTTTTTTTTTATTCATTTTAAGTGATACATTTTTAGCAATAACTGTTGTTCAGCGGTCCACGTTTCTATCGCCTTGGACCACCCCCACATTTCCAGACATCGAGGATTATTTTGTTTACTTGTGGTGGTGGAAGCCCCGTCGTTATGTCGATCAAGAGCGTCTGTAAGTTTTTCAGAGTTAGAGGTGGTGCTAGCGCTCTGACATAGCAGGTCTGCTCGCCAAAATACCTTCTCCCATCGAGGTTCTACTATTAAAAATATTCCTGTGGATTGATTGAGATGTCTTAGGAGTTTTGGGATTAAGGCTAAGCAGCGTTTACCAAGGACAGTCCATGGATGGGTGACCAGTGACCATTTATACCTCCATGCCTGGCAAAGCAGTTTAAGCCGTTGGTCTCGGCTGTCATTCGTAGATCTTTGACAGTCGTTTATTACGGTAGTAGAAGTCAGATAACATGATTCCAGTCCTGCCAAGGGGTGTAGTGTTTCTGGATTGTGGAGGTCATATAGTCAGCCACTCCATGTTAAATACTGTTACTCGACTACTAAACATTTTCAGGAAAAGGCTAGGTGATTGATGGTGAAAGATATTCATTCAATACGCCCGGCAACAGTAAACATAAACATGTAGGTATAGTGTATCAAGTTACATCGCATAATTCTCACCAGCCAGGCACAGCATCTAACGCCTTGGTTACACGTTACGAGTACTTTTCATGGGATTAATAGTAAAATCAATTAGTTTGTAATGACAACTAATATTATAAATGCGAAAGTTTGGATGGATGTATGTTTGTTTCTCAATCACGTCAGAACGGCTGAACGGATCTTGAAATTTGAGGTAGATTATAGTCTGGAATAACACATAACATACTTTTTTCCCGGGAGAATGTTCCCTTGGGATCATTTTCGATATTCACGCTAGCTGAGCCGCGAGCGGCAGCTACGTATGTCCTTCAAGCAAAAAAAAAAGCCAGTAGGAAAGTGCCCAATGGATAGCAGCATTGCCACGAATGAAAAGCATGCTTATGAGGGTGGATTTTGAAATGAGCAGTAAGGACAGGTGCCTTAACAGTCGTAGCTCCTGGAAAACGACTGTTAATACCTATTTACTAATATTAATGTGAAATCCCCTGAACGGTTTATCGGATTGAGATAAAACTTGGCACACGAGTGGACCAAATCCTGGATAAGGATTGGACATAGAACGTCGCTAAGGTAAACAGTGTAGTAAATAAAGTCCTTGCATTTGGTGTCTAGTGGGTCAGTGAAACCCCATTTTGCCAAGTTGTATTTGCAGCGGCCTACTAGAGTGCAGGAGCGATTGAGTGCTTTCCATATAGACTACTGCAGTTCAGTTCATGTCCACGTAGCAGGTGATCCTGAGGTTTCAGGAAGCCGGGTGGCGGCGGGTGCTGTTCTTCCCACAAATTGCTTCTCACTTTAGGTTCTCGAAGAAAACTCTACCGGCTCTTATGTTTACCCGGGGCTGATGTGTGTCCGTAGAGGGGATGTCGGGAATCGGATTCCTGGTTGACTGACTTGACCCTTAAGATATTTTATGAAAATCCTCTAACATTTCCTGACGTGTTCCTAGACCACTCCGCCATGATTACACGGCCCAAATACTAAGCTGCAACAGCGATAGTGCGACAGTCAAGTGACCTTTCTAGGCATTATTTATCCTTGCCAAGGTTGCGGAATTTGTTCGAAAGAGTCACCGCGGCCCTGGAGCGCAAAGGGCTTTAGAAGGAACACGGATGGGTTTTAGTCAGTAAGACTCTGACATGCCCTTCCGCTCCACCCAGAGCGGAAGAAGTCGTTTGATGATTTCCCATCCTTTAAAAAAAAGGCATTATTTATCCAATATGCTAGGTCCATGTAACCACGCTATAATCAAGACACAATNGTTTGATGATTTCCCATCCTTAAAAAAAAAGGCATTATTTATCCAATATGCTAGGTCCATGTAACCACGCTATAATCAAGACACAATCAAGGCAAGCGATAAACAAATCGGTGGGAAAAAGATCAGTTCTACCGTAAACATGGAGATATCGTAAACAGTGAAAGCCAATATGTAGTCCGTCCTTTCTTGTTGCCAGCCGTTGCTCCTCAGTCCCTCGACGGTGTCTGAGCTGAGTGAAATAATAGACCCGGTATAAAACCTAATGAGTAAAACAAACAGAACCCAACATGACGGATTTTAAGAGTCGCTTGATATTATTGTTGCTGGGAATTCATAGTAAGTTTTGTTTTTTTATTATTATTTAAAAGGCATTGAAATTAAATGGCGAGACCCAACTGATGTGATGGGTGCGGCGCCGGTGGTCGGAGGTTCGGGTAAAAAGATAATCCATACATGTAATAAAATTGTTACGGATCGCTGTCTGTATCTACATGGAAAATATATGAGAAAAAACGTTATTGGGACCTTATCTAATATAATAAAGAGCATATATATAACAGCAAATAGCACCCAAAACAATGATTGATAGATTTTTTGTCTGTTTGTCTGTTTATCTGTGTGTCTGTGCGTTTGTGCACGCTAATCTCAGAAACGGCTTATCCGCTTCACTTAACATTTAGTGTTTGTTTCATGTCAATCGATTCATAAATAAAAAAGTTATGCCAATTTAAACAATTACGTCGTACATTTGTAAAACTATCTATATCTATCTATTGTTTCTCTGTTCAGTAGCATTGACTGAAACTTCACTAAACTTCATAATCTTAAAATAAAAATGGATTTTTAATTACCGTTTCACAAAAATCCTTCTATCTGTACCTATTTGTTCTTTTCTCTTTTAATTGTTTTGTGTGTGCGTAAATAAATCCAACTGGCCATCCCGCACACCCTGGAGTCAGGCACAGTTTGCGGAAGCACCCCCTCCTAAAGTTTTATTGTTTTAGCACATAACATCATGGGTGTAATGTGGGAGCGCCTGCACTGCTCGTCTGACGTCACGCAGGACATGCCTGAAGGGTCCGTGGCAAACATTGGCAGGTTCCCGTGGCTGGGCATCGTGCAGCACAACTTCTGTTAGTACCCACTCTGTTAAATTGTTGAAAATGTTGCGTAAAAGTGTAAACCATACGAACTGTTGCCTTACTAGACGTGCTAATGCCATCCAATTCCGGTGATTAAAAAGGGATAGTGCTATTCGCTATGTATAGCTCCGTCTCTCTCTTAGAGCGGAATCATGATCGTTTTAAGACTTCATAGTAAGGCCCCTGGGTTATACTCATATCCTGTCCTATAATATTATAAGGGCAGATAGCTGTTTTATATTTAAGGATACAAATGTTATCAAACTGAGATTTTTATTCCTTAGGTAAAATTAGTATTAATCAGCCCTACATGTGAATGTCTGTATATTGACAGTATGAGTCTCATGACTGAACGGATTTCGATGAAATGTGCTCACGAGTAGACCATTTTATGAGTCACGGCCTAGGTATAAAATCTAGGGTGTAAGCAATATTTTTCATGAATACTCGGCTCCTATTGGTCGTAGCGTGGTGTTATATAGCCTATAGCCTTCCTAGAAGCAATTTTTATTTCAAGTTCTGTAAATGTGAGAACCATGGACCATTATGTTAATAGATAGTTTCCTTGTTTGACATGAAATAGCGGGGGCAGTTGAGGGTGTGTCATGCTCACTCCAATGTCTCGCTGATGGTGGCACGTGTATCGGATCATTCAGTTCCCTTCAAAATGGTTGAGCTGAATGGTGCTGATGCACGCGTCATGTTCGTGAACGGGCGCCGTCAGTGGAGACTGGTCATCCCTTGGTTGCCACTGCCTCATTTTAATATTTCATACTATAAATTGTTTTTTTTCTTTCTTTACATTGTTCTCATATATAGAAGCAACAAGGTTTATGTAACCAGGATTTTTGTAAACATAAAATGATTTAAAAGAGTGTCCGTGGAGTTTCTTGCACGTTCTTCTCCATAGAGATCTACGCTTTCGAACGTGCAAATAGCTTCATGTTTTTGACGGACTGACTTTGACAATTCAAAAGTACCTGATAATGGTTTATTTGAAATAAATGCTTTGACTTTGACTTCGACCTCAATAAATAGACTTCCCAACACCAAAATATTTTTTCAATTCGAACCAGTAAGCAGGTCTTGGGACTTGCGCGTTCTACCAAACAAAAAGTCAAGAATAACTGATCGAGTGGTAAATGATCAATTATCGTCCGCCGAGAGTAGAAAATAATTAAAGTCGCTATTAAAAAATCGGAGTTGATGGTAGAAGGGTAAAAATGTAGGGTTGTATGAATTTTTAATAAATACAAGTCGAATCATTAAAAAAATATTGGGATGGCCCCCCCCTATCACTTAGGGGTATGAAATACATGTAGTTTACGTCCTATTCTCAGACCCACTGAATATACACACAGAATTTCATAAGAATAGGTCAAGCCGTTTCGGAGGAGTTTTGTGCCAAACACTGTGACACGAGAATTTTATATATAAGAAGAATACCTATATATAACTCTTCGAAACTACTGTTCGTAGAAAGCTGAAATTTGGCATGTAGCTTCTTTGGGGTTTGTAAAGCGACCACTAAGAGAGGATTGCCCGAAATTCCAACGGGAACGGGAAAAAACAGGATATGCGCGTATGAAGTCGCGGGCAAATGCTATTTCATAATTCCCAACCTGTTGGTACCTACGTGGGTGAATCTGATGGCACAAGTTAGTATTCCTGAATGTACAAGTATCTACCTATAACCTATCGCAGAGTTTACTTCGAGATAATAGATTGACCATTGAACAGTGGCGGATTTTTTCCAATTCTATAATACCCTAGTTCAGGCATTTATTTAGGCAAACCAACTAAATGCACACAAAGACATTCATAGTACCTATATATCATTTACAAATAGCATTGCCTGCATCTAAATTAAGGTAAGCACAGCATTTCATTTAGATCTCACTATACAATAATTAATAAGATGGATAACAATGTAATTTAAAGTAAAATCAATAATAATTTATATTTAAAATTTACTTGAATTAAATTACCTTTATTAACTAAAATCATAATAAAAAACACACACACAAAAGAAAAGAAAAAAACATTAATAAGCAGAATTTACATAAGTACTATTATTATATAGGTACTTAACCTTTATTTCAGGCAACTAAGGTACTACACACATACAGCTCTGACCATGACCATTAGCATTGACTATTTCCTTGTTTTTTAGATATTGGCGGAAAGGTTCACTACGCTATTACCGGGGCAGTACTCATTCACCCCGCATTCGCCATAGCTTCAGCTGAAGATATCGCCAAGATAAACCCTGATCAAGTCAGGTAAGTCATGTTCAATTGTACATTTATAATGCTACTGCGTATGAGTCCAGAGATCTCTACCGCAAGATTCACTTCATCACAGAATCATTACCAACTAAATCCTGGGCCATTGAAGACAGCAAAGAAGAAGTGGTCACAGAACTGGATAGAATCTCTGAGACGTGGAAGAATTACTGTCGATCGTTATTCCAAGACCAACAATCGCGTAACTATCCATCAACAGAACCCAATAACGAATAACAGAGCTAGATGTTCTTCTGTCTGAAGTTAGAACTGCTATTAATCACCTCAAAGAAAGAGAGAGGAGACGGAATTCCTATCGAGACCATAAAAGCTCTAGGTGAATATGGCACGCACATTTTTCAAATTNTAGAGCTAGATGTTCTTCTGTCTGAAGTTAGAACTGCTATTAATCACCTCAAAGAAAGAGAGAAGAGACGGAATTCCTATCGAGACCATAAAAGCTCTAGGTGAATATGGCACGCACATTTTTCAAATTATCTGTAACTAGCGGACGTCACGCGGTTTCACCCGCGTAGTTCCCGTTCCTGTGGGAGTACGGGGATAAAATATAGCCTTTGTTACTCGCTGATAATGTAGCTATCCATTGCTGAAAGATTTTCAAATCGGTCCAGTAGTTTTTAGGTTTATTCGTTACATACAAAAATACAAATCTTTTCTGTTTATAATATCAGTATAGAGAATAGATAAGATATGGAAGACAGGGAGATGGCTAACTGAGTGGATTCACACTATTTTCACACCTTCACATAAAAAGGGGTCTACAAAAAATTTAGCAATTACCGCCTTATTACGCTCATACCACACGCAAGCAAGATCCTGCTGCATATTCTTAGCGAGCGATTAAAAACCTACCTGTCTAAGTAGATAGCGCCAGAGCAAGCTAGATTTGTGAAACACTACTACTCGGGAGCAAATCTTCATAGTTCGTCAGGTTATCGAAAAAGCCCGAGAGTTGAACAAGCCGACCTACATATGCTTTGTTGACTTCTCCAAGGCATTCGACTCGCTAAAATTTCGCTTTTGTACAAATGGGTACTCCTAAACACCTGATGCATCTCCTGAGGCGTCTATATGAAATCGGAGCTGCATCAGTACGCAACTACTTTCATCCCAAGCGCGGGTGTCCGCCAAGGTTGCATTATATTACCACTCCTTTTTAACGTGTACACCGAGCTCATAATGCGCATAATTCTTGAGAACTGGACAGACGGTGTTGTGGCTACAGAATTGCAAACCTACGCTACGCACATGACACCACCCTTTTCGCCACTAGTTCTCATCAAATGGAGGAGTTGCTTCGAGAGTTGGAACGTGTTAGGCTCGAGTTTGGATTAAAGATCAATCGCAGCAAGACGAAAATGATGGTTGTGAACCGCGCTAACAATAACTCGCCAAGAGTATCACAAATTGCGAATTGTGAAGTGATCCACTCATGTATACCTTGGCTCTTTAATCTCGAACAATGGCGGATGCATCGATGAAGTAAAAAGACGCATGGCTATCACTAGAACAGTAATAGACAAGATGAGGAAAATATGGAAGAATCGAAACCTCACCATGGCCACTAAGACCCGGCTTGTCCGAACACTCGTATTCCCCATATTCAAATAGGCCGCGGAGACGTGGACGCTGCGAGAGATAGACACCTATTAGCTCAAGTACAAACTCGCATCCTCATATTCTTCGGAAATGTCTCTAGGCGGGAAAGTGACTCCATCAAAAGCCTCGTTGTGCAAGGCATAGTCGAAGGCACCAGGCTGCGCGGTAGATCACCCATGCGATGGACCGACCAAATCAAGTCTGCTGTGGGCGGCCCATTGCATGAGTGTGCCAGGATGACCGCTAATAGGCAAAAATGGCGAGAAATTGCTAAGAAGGTCGTAAACTACTCGGAACACTTCATGACGACCACGACCGCTCTGGCAAGAGCGTACCGACAGACAATAAAGAATGCTACTAGCTTTTGCCCACGACCTCGTACGCGCATGTCCCGTATTTTCCCGTTCCCGTAGGCATGCCTAGAAATACTCTTCCCCTACAGAGTGTAGGGAAGCAACATGCCAAATTTCAGCTTTCTTCGACCAGTAGTTTCGGCTCTGCTTTGTCACTCACACAGTCAGAAATGGAAGAATTTTATATACTTATTACTGTAGCTGTGTGTGTGATTGATGATGTCCATCGTCTATCTAAAATGCAGTGATGTGGCTATTTCTTTTGTCTAATTTGCGCAATCTACTCCCATAACCTCAGTAGTTCAGTGACGTCATCTATTTGTTTAGGTATCCCCACAAAAGTTTCGGGTAATTTAAATTTTTGCTCGGTAGGTGTTGATATATAAAAGTATTTTTATCCATTTAACTTAAGATTTTCTTTCCAGGAACAACACAAAGTTGATATTTTGGGGCAGCAGAACAAATAAATTCGCATTAGACGTTAAAGATTATATTCTACATCCGGAGTACCAGGACAAAATAACTTCTGCTACCATTGCTTTAGTAGACCTTATTGCTTGGGGTGAATCTCAAATGAACGATTGGAAAGGTGAGACCGTTTAATTTCTGTTATACTGATGTTGATTTTATAATCAAATTTTTAATAAACATGACAACTGATTCTCTTGAAGTTTTGTTATCAATAGAGTCCGTTACTGATTTTATTAATTGAAAGGCTGCTAAAGATATGCTTCTATTTTTGCGAAAACCAGTATTTGCATAAAATATCTGCAGTATACAAAATTACCGGCAGAAAGCTCGAAGCAAATTTATTGTTGTTTCGCTAGAATGCTCGCTAAAACGCTCGCTAGAATGCTTGTTAAAACGCTCCTGTTAATTACCATTCGCTAGAATGCTCATTACCAGTGAATGCTTAAGTCTATTGGAAATTCAAAACATAATTGAGTGAAACGGAGTAAATTCGTATGTAGCGCTGCGCTGACGAAATCCCTGAAGTAACAATACTAATAAATATTATTTTATGAATATAGCACCGGTCCTTCCAATCTGCCTGCCAGTCAAGGGTTCCGGAATATTTGATNATTGGAAATTCAAAACATACGAGTAATTGAGTGAAACGGAGTAAATTCGTATGTAGCGCTGCGCTGACGAAATCCCTAAAGTAACAATACTAATAAATATTATTTTATGAATATAGCACCGGTCCTTCCAATCTGCCTGCCAGTCAAGGGTTCCGGAATATTTGATAAGATGTTTGCAGTGAAAATGGGGGATGACGGTAAGCAGTACTTTACGAGTATCAGATTCTAGCGAAAACACTGAAATTGGAAACTGCTGAGCTATTTTGTAAAGACCTCACCGCGAGTACTGAAAAAACGTGGAGTAAATATGAAGCGAAATGCCGGTCAATTCTGACAGAAGCTCACCGTGTAAATTTGAATGGTGAGCATGAAGTGAACTGACATTCCACCTTGTTCACCAGAATAGAACGGCAATTCAACTTTTTTTTGAGAAAATAGAGTGGGATATCTGATATTCTGATCAATGTGTATGAACCCCTGTTTTAATAAACAAATGATAGGAATAAATATGATGTTGTTAGGTTTACCAACTTTTTTTTTTCACAGAATAGAGTCTGGGATATCTGATATTCTGATCAATGTGTATGAAACCCTGTTTTTAATAGACCAACGATAGGAATTCATTAAATTAAATTAATTCAAAATCAGAGTCAGAGTCATATCTTAGATTTAGCGTAGGTAATTTATTCTATTTGTAGATTTTATAATAAACGTACACCTAATTGATGTNGCCCTGTTTTTAATAGACCAACGATAGGAATTCATTAAATTAAATTAATTCAAAATCAGAGTCAGAGTCATAGATTTAGCGTAGGTAATTTATTCTATTTGTAGATTTTATAATAAACGTACACCTAATTGATGTCCTGTATAGTGTCGGAAGTAAAAGAATAGCACCATCTCATCACTTCCGGTGGGTGTCGTAAGAGGCGACTAAGGGCCTGACCAAAGTATGGGCAGCAGCATTCTCTGTGCATTGCAACAACTACACTGCGATCACTCCCTTTGGGGGAGACCTATGTCCAGCCGAGAACATCTTTTGGCTGATGTGGTGATGATGATGACACCTAAACGAAATAGAGTACAATATACTATATTAGAGTACGATTGGCCACTCTAGATGTTGGGAGATTGTCTCGGAAGTCATTTTAGCGGAGACCAAGATATAGAGCTTGCCTCGCGCAGACGCAGTCTGAGGAGAAAAGAAAAACTATTATCAATAAATCTGCACGTGTACCTATTTCACTAAACTCCTCCTCAATAGTCCGACTAATTTTGATGAAATTTTGTGGGTGTGTTTGTTGATTTACTTTTGAACGGTTAAATTCTCAATTTTACTGGACCCGGTACGTGGCGCTGTAATCGCTTTCTGGTTATTTTTTTTCAGCGACCGGCTCAATGCAGAAAGAGATTTACAAAATGGATTACGTGGAAAATCAACCTTGCGAAGAGTTTTACTATAAAGCTCAGGTAAGTGTCGGATTTCATAGAAATACTAACTGACCCGGCAAACGTTGTTTTGCCATATAAATTATTTCTAGGCACCAAAAACATCCGCACGATTACACAATTCAAAAATTGGAAGAGTGTAGTTCTTGGTGGATTTATAGTACGATCAATCGCTGTTTCGTTCGTGAAAAATACGCGCTGGTCGTTTTCAAGATGGACGGCTAAATGAATAACTGCTGGATCCCGTTAATGAATTTGCATTTTTTCAACGTTTGCCAATGTCAATGTCTGCGTTACTGACATTTTTTTTAAATGATTGTCTGCCAATATCGGTATTTCTTCGACGATATATTGGATATCCGGCGACATTTGTGATCGTATAGTGAGTGACATTTTTAAGAAAACTGGTAAATGATCATGATCAAATTATCGACCGCGAGAGTAGAAAATAATGAAAGTACTAATATCGCTATTAAAAAATAGGGGTTGGTGGTAGAAGGGTGAAAACTCAGGGTTGTATGTATTTTTTTTAAATGCCGAATCATAATAAATTAATATTAAAAAAATTGCACAAAAAACCTACTAAAACTACAAAATTTCATAATAATCAAGCCGTTTCGGAGGAGTTTGGTTACAAACACTGTGACACGAGAATTTTTATATTAAAAGAGATAAGATTACCGGGAATCCTAATTAATTTCTTTGTGTATTGTTTTGGGCAAGGCTCGGAACCGGTTAAAACCGGTTTATTGCGGTTTTGCTCCAACTTTTCTAAAGAACGCGAACGTTTTAAGAACCTTATAACTGGTTTACACGAGTGGTGGGCGTGTCGGTAGACGCATTGCAAGGTTGCAACTTGTGAGAATGCGCTCGGCGCCTCGTTGTCGTGTGTCAGTATTAACCGTATTTTATTGCTCTAAACCGTTTAATCCGAAAAACCTTTATGTAAAGCCTCCTCCAAATACCGGTATCAAAAACCGGTTTTAATTCGAACGAAACTCGAATGAAAAGGTTTAGCGTCAAGTACCTACATAGTAACGGTTTGAAAATTTAACCGATATCCGAGCCTTGGTTTTGTTTTCTTTGTGTATTTCATTTTTTCTTTCTCTTTTTGTACCTACTGTGCAAATATTTCGACAAGAATGTAGGTATTTTTGTTAAGAAATAAATAACTTGAACTTGAACTTGATATTGGGTCCTTTGCGGCAGCCTAGACCTTTTTTTTTTTTTTTGATCTCGGGGGGAAATCCTCATGGAAATCCTCCACCCTGGGGCGGGTGGAGGGGTCTGTCAGACTCTTACTGACTAAAACCACCCCGATGTTCCATCTCCCACCTACGCCGGGGATCGCGGGAACGTATGCGACATCCGCAATCCCCGGCTGACGGCAGCCTAGACCTAGATCAAGTGGAGTGAACTTGACTGCTACCGGAAGAGCTAAACCGCAATGGCAGAGGACAAAGGTATGTGGAAAAGAGAGATGGAGACTTTTGCCCGGCAGTGGGACATAACGGACTTAAGTATTAGATAAACGGGAAATCATCAAATGACTCCTTCCGCTCTGAGCGGAGCAGAAGGGAGTGTCAGACTCTTACTGACTAAAACACATCCGTGTTCCTCCTAATGCCCTTTGCGTCCCAGGGCCGCGCTGACTCTTTCGAACAAATTCCGCAACCCTGGCACTTGGCAGGCTTTGGCCCAGCAGGCCCCGAAATGGTTAACCTACTATTACTTTTAAATAAGTATCGTTCTGTATAACTAAGTAATTGAAATATTGAATGTCTCTACACAGTTGTCATTCGGCAAAATGAACCCTATAAACCCGCTGTGTGCAGTATCCGAGTTTTCAAAAAAGCCCTGCGTGTGGGACGCCGGTACCGCGCTCATCACCAGACAATCGTGGGGATTCTGGAAACTGGTGAGTAACTTCATTTAGATTAGGATCTACCATTTGGTAAGAGCCATAACCCAAACGTAGCCCACCACACGAGTCCCAAATCAATTCCGGAGAAAAACATACTATTGAACATCAAATGCGGCACCGGCGCGCAAGGGTATCCACCCATAGGGGGAGGGTCACAGGGGCATTGTCTCCCCGTCAGTGGGTTCTTATAAACGTACATAAGTAGGAGTACCTACCTAAACACATTTTTGATAGTTGTTGTAAGAAGAGAAGTAATTGATAGAAAATGGAGCCCAAAGACAATTGGGTATTTGAGATAGCTACTGAAAAAAACTAATCAGGCCGACAGATAGATTTCCAAAAAAATATTAAGTAAAGGCGTAACTTTTCCACCGTAAAAAAAATTAAGACGCAACAGTGCTTTGAAAACTCGCGTGACGTCACACGATGGTACCATTTTTATTAACACGTAACGTCACAGCCCACAGGTATTTTACCACCTAGTAAAATACCCTATAATCCAACACATGAGAGGACACTCTGGCCCGTGTGCCGCGGAAAAGAATCCTGGATCCACAGTTTTGGGTGTCTTTGACTGGAATGTACCCTGGCGGTTGGGAGTGACTTGCTCACTCAAAAGTTTGGCTGATGGTGCATGCGTTGGATAATTTGGCTCCCTTCAAAATGGTTGATCCGAATGGTGCTAGCGTATGCGTCATGTTCGTGAACGGTCGCCGTTAGATGGACTGGTAATTTCTCGGCTGCCACGGTTTATTTTAATTGTTTCTTTGAATCTTCCTTTTCTCTCCGGACCAAAGACATTTTGAAATCTCCTAAGCTCCGGACGCTTTTATCCTACACGTCTTTTACATCGTTCTCACATCTTCTTCTATATAATGAAAATGAATCGCTAAATGTGTTGCTAAGCGCAAAACTCGAGAACGGCTGGACGAATTTCGCTAATTCTTTTTTTGTTGTGTTTGATATTGTCAAGAGAAGGTTCTTATGAAAGAAAATTTTGCAAAAAAATTAATATCCGGGCGAAGCCGGGGCGTCCACTAGTATATGTATAATTTCAACATGAATGATGAAACCATAACTTAGTAAAAAAATAATATTTTTAAAAGAGTGTCCGTGGAGTTTCTTGGACGTTTTTCTCCNCATTAATATCCGGGCGAAGCCGGGGCGTCCACTAGTATATGTATAACTTAGTAAAAAAATAATATTTTTAAAAGAGTGTCCGTGGAGTTTCTTGGACGTTTTTCTCCATAGATATCTACGCTTTGGAACGTGTAAATAGTTACATCTTTGTGACCGACTTACCTTGACAATTCAAAAGTGTCTGTTATTGGTCTAAGTCTTTGAGCAGGATTCACAAGATTCTAGTTCTCCAATAATAATCCTATGGCCTATGCTTACTTTCAGTTGGGTTTTGCGGTCCGAGGCCCCGGCTGTGGCGCTCCAACCAGGTTCCTGAACATGCACGACTACCTACCTTGGATAAATGACATCATTTCTGTGATGCCTTACGAAGAATCCGAGACTACGTACAAGTTAGGAATCCGAAGATTGAATCCTTACAAACTTGTCGTGTATAAAGGTAAATAACAATAATGAGTAAGATCATAAAAGCCGGTCAAGTGCTTACCGGGGTCAGTAGTTGAGAACGAGCCTATTCTCGTTGTAAGTACCTATTAATGTAACGAACCCAAAAACTATAAAAATGACACCGATTCACAAAAAAAGCGAATTTTCGTTGGCTTTTGATATCGAGCCCATTTTTGTTATAAGCGATCGAAAAAATGTCGTCCTGGTTTTGATTTCAAGCCTATTTTCGCTCTCTAGGCAATCGATCTTCTCTGCCTACCCCTAAAGGAGCAGCTATAGTAGTAGTAGCACATAATTATTTATCATACAAATTTAACCATATATTTTGACAATGGCATGACCCGCTTTTCCACCAAACATGTGCGAGGTAGCGTGGCGGCGCGAGGAAGCGTAGTGAACACGCAATGTGTTTTCTAATCAACTTTCGCCGATAATATTTATATTTTTAATTGCAGATCAACAAATTATACCAAAACAACAAGGTGAATGCAATATCGGAAAGCGAGGTAGTATCATGTACAAGGACAGTCAGGAACTTCTGTGTAATAAGAATTTCGTGCAAGGTTTCTTTTTTGTGAGTACTTCGCACTAAGTATGTATATCCTTTGAAACTGTGAAGGTGAAGCTTTGGGTCTAAACTCCAGCCGACTCAACATCTTGCCGTGTAAACTTAGGTGGAGTAAGCATGAAGTAAACTGCCATTCCATCTTATTTGTATGGAGCTGTAAAGATAATGGGAATGTTTCCTATAACTAAAAATTTGATTCTATTTATTCCGTCAGATTATGAAAAAGTATTGGACTTGTATGTTTTGCTTTCATCAATCAAAATTGTCAAAGATAAACTGCACCAAAGTTCAGGAGTATATGCTTGTTACGACACTTCAAGGTAAATGTGACGTCACACGAAATTTCAACGCATTGTATGACTTTTTGTTCACGCGACAAAAGCAAATATGTGTGTCCAAACTTTTTTTGGTATCTAGTCTAACTGTAGGACTAAATGTACTTTTTAACCTTTTGAACGCCAGAGCATTAACGCATCGGCGTGCCCCCGCGCCAAGCCACAAATTCGCTGTACTTTTTGTCACATATTTGTGATGTTTGGCATACAAGACACGCGCTTGCTGGTCATGTATACAATGGCGTTACAAAAGATTAAGAATCAACCCAATTGCCAGTGAGCCCCAAACAAGGCAGGCTAGTCGGTATCTTGGGGCTGGTGTGTCGATTTCCGGATACGATAGACGAGATATTTTCTCTTACGCTTCACAGGTGGTAATATCCATGATGGCTGATTTCAAGTGCGCAATGGTGCAGCTCGAAGTGTCTAGACAGAGTAACGCCGCTGTGTGGGTGGAACATAACTGTCACAAAGATGTCATGGGAGCCCATTGGGGCTTTGAAAGACCAAGCAGAGAGAGGTAAGTCCTATGATGTAATCAACTGACTGACTGGCCTGTTGGTCGAGTGGTTAGTGACCCTGACTGCTAAACCGGAAGTCGTGGGTTCGATTCCCACCCAGGACAAATCTTTGTGTGATGAGCATGATCATTTGTTCTGTGTCTGGCTGTAATTTGTCTATAATATGTATGTATTTAGAAATATATAAGTATGT
>NDFZ01002375.1:0-17835 GCA_002192655.3 Mamestra configurata
TAGAAATAATTTTTATATGAGACATTTTAACGTTTAATAAATGTACGTATTTAATACTAATACGTTAAACGTTAAAATGTGTTAATGAAAACAATCTAATAAAACAAAGTAATTTATTTTCAGGAAGCTTAAGAAATCGAAAACAAAAGTTTGACTGAGGTCAGTAAAAATCTATACAAAAACAATCAAGTGATTAAAAATAAAAAAATAAACTGTTTTATTGTAAAAAAACTAATAGGAATATCAAAAAGTCAACATATTGAAAAACTAATGAAATCTGTACCTATAGACACAACAATATTATTAAGTTATTTGTAAATTAAAGAGAACTTTTAACATAACATGAGAAAATAAAAAGTATAGTACAAATATCTAATTAAATTATTAAAAAAAAAATATTTCAACGTTTTATATTCCAACAAACGCTTAAAATTCTCTTCTGCTTTACCAAAATCAATATTCAGCCTATATTAAACCATAATCGTTTTTGATAAAATCAGCTGCTCTTTCTGGAATCATAATAGTTGGTGCATTGGTATTGGCTCCAGTTATCTTCGGCATGACACTAGCATCTACAACCCTTAGCTTCTGTACCCCGTACACCTGAAGACGGTTGTCGACTATAACCCCCATAGGACAGGAAGCAGCATAATGATATCCCGACAACATCATGCAGAGCGCATAGCATCTCCAATATTTAAGAGTATCAGAAAATTCTCCACAACCACATTCATCAGGAATAATCATTTCAGATTGGACACTTTTAAAAAACTTCGATCCTCGGACCTTCACATAATCTTGTATATATTTCGCGTGGTTGTCTAAATCTGTATCATTAGAATAGTAGCCGGTGTATATAATTGGGTGTTCTTTGGGATCGGTGCTTCGCAATAAGATTTTGCCACGGGATTCTGGGTACAATAAATATACCGCATTCAATAAAACTGCTTTTCCAACACTGCCGTCATATAAAGCATTACAAATTTCATCCTTAAAAGAGAAGTAAGTACAAAATTGTAGCATTCCAGAAGGTCCTCTTAAATAAAAGTTAAATGTTTGATAATGCGGATGACTTTGATTTTTATTCAAAGCGGCGTAACCCAAAACGAGTGGTACTGGAAATTTTGTGGGATCCACCGGTTTAGCGTCAGGTGCATCTCCCATTGTATGGATCGTTAATACCATGATATGGTCTTGTAGACTTTGACCGACAGAAAGATCAGAAATCACGGGAATTTCTAGACTGTCTAAGTGCTCTTTTGGACCTATTCCAGACAACATCAAGATTTGTGGAGTGTTTATGGTTCCTCCCGATACTATTACTTCTTTTTTAGCTTTAAAAGTGACAGTTTCGTCGTTAGCTAAGATTGCTTCAACACCAATAGCATTTTTATGTTCATCGAAGAGGATCTTCGATACCAGTGTGTTTTTTAGCACAAACAAATTAGGTCGGTCTTTTATTGGATGCAAAAATGATTGAGCAGTGCTTTGTCTAACGCCATCAGCAATGGTGAACATGTTTTCAGTATACCCTATTGGACTTCTACCATTTGTATCGGCAACAATTTTATGACCGATTTCTTCGAAAGCTTGAAGAACCTTTGCACCCTGTTCAGTGTAATATTTGTCTGTTCCTAAGTATCCACCTGTACCGTGTATTTTGCCTTCATCAGAAGCAAGCATGATAGGATCAACGAGCCTTTCGCTTTTCATAAAATATGGAAGTGTGTTTTCCCAGTTCCATGACTCGTCACCAGTTTTCTTTGCCCAGCCGTCATAATCATACTGATTTCCTCTGGTATAAACCATAAAGTTAAGAGAACTAGTGCCTCCAAGCCCTTTTCCTCGCGTCCATGGAGTTCCATTGTTTTTATGCATTTGTTCGGTAAAGCCATTGTTTATAGTTTCGTAGTTCCAATCAAATGATGTGTTCTTCTGGTATTGGAAAGTCACCGGTACCTGGAATAGAGAAAATGACAGGAAAAGTATAGAATACTAGCTTTTGCCCACGACTTCGTACACGCATATCCCGTTTTTCCCGTTCTCGTAAGAATTTTGGGATCCTCCTTTCTTAGTGCTCCCTTACTCTCCCCAAGAAACCTACATGCCAAATTTCAGCTTTCTACGACCAGTAGTAAGGCTTGCGTTATCTGTTTCATTCAGTCAGTAACGGTAGAATTTTACATATTAGGATGAGTAAAATGGGTTCGCAGATATAACAAAGAAAAATATTCTACAATTCAGAGTTCCTCTTCAAAACTACTTTCAGTGCCATCCGAGGCATTTATTCAGTTTCGATATTTTAAAAGATTGCATGTTGTAAATGTTGTAAAACGTCAAAGTTTATTATTACTTCAAGGTCAATGTGTCACGTAGCTTCTATATGAATTAAGTTTTTTTAAGTGGTAATGTCGATTTAACTTACCACAGATTCTATAGGTGGATCGCCACCAGCTTCTATAAGTAGAACTGTGACATCCTCAATCTCTGTGAGTCTATTGGCTAGCACACTGCCTGCCGACCCAGCGCCGCATATTATGAAGTCAAAACATTCGCCATCTAGTAGGTTAAAACATGTTAAATATTAGGTATTGTTACTGGAGTGGATGTTCTATATTAAAATAAGTCAAAACCACACTAGAGAACATGCCCACAAAAGTTGCTAAGTGATAATCAAAACACTTTTCACACAAGCAATAATTCGATGTACGAGAAAATAAATAACGTTCTCCAAAAACATTTTCATGTCCTTTTTATAAAATAGAATACCTTCTAAAAACTATCTGTAACATTTGTTAAGAAGTACATAAATAGTTTAACTTATAATTCACTGGCGATCTTACAGGGGGTGAAAATACTCATGAATAAACAACTTTTACAATGAATCAAGTCTCATATGTAAGTAAAATAAAATTAAACGTGACAAAATATAGATAAAATCAGATTTTCAAAGAAAAAAAATCTTAAGAAAATCCGTTTAAATTCAACATCTGCATAAATAGCTAATTATATATTTTTTTTTTAATGATCACAATGCAGTAGATTATTACCTTGAACCTGTGCCTGCTGAGGGAATAAGAATGCAGTCAGTTGTAAAGCAGATAGTATGCTGAAGGCTGATTTGATTGCCTCGATACCGAGGATCGCTGTAGTTGCATTCATATTTAACGACGTTCAAAAACCAGAAAGTTATTGAATATTCTGTTTCAGAAGTTCTTCATCACCTGAAAATTTTAAATAAAATTACTTACTTGGCTTATCATAGTCTTGTGCAATCTTTATCTTCCTGTTCTTATCCCATGTTACTTGGGGTCGGCGAAACACGTTATTTTCTTCCATTATGTCCTGTCAGCCATCACGCTATCACTAACTCCCTTTTCTTTCATATCACTTCTAACACAATCCATCCATCTTTTCTTTGGCCTCCCTCTCCCTCTCCATACATCCACATTTATATTCATAACTCTTTTAGTTACGTGCATTTCATCCCTCCTCTTCACATGACCCATACCAAGATAAGCGATTTCCTTTTAACTTCTTGTACAATAAACGGTTATAATTCTTCCGTTATTTTTATTTAATAGCCGTAATTTTGCGATAAATGCTAAACAATGTAACAGAGCCAATATATATATTTTTTGAATGGGCTGTAAATAACTTTTACACGTCAATTTTAAATTGATAAGGCCGGTGTTTCATTTAACTTTTTTTTATAGTTACTGGAGAATGTTGTCACAATAAATATCATTATTTGACTATAAACTGTGTATTATTAACTATTACGAAAAATCTTGCTAATAAAAGTTTATGATTTTCTGCCCTAGTCCCATATTCCCCTACAAGTATCATTCACACCCTTAGTTTCTTGTATTTAAATGTCCTTAAAATGTTTGCGCTTTTTTTTAAAACAACCCTGTTTTTTGTAAATTGTTAATTGTTTAGTTTGTCTCTTATCCATTTTTTTTATCAAATTTACTTTTTATTATTTATTAATTTTGTTATCAAACTTACTTTTTATTATTTATTAATTTTGTTATCAAACTTACTTTTTATTATTTATTAATTTTGTTATCAAACTTCCTTTTTAAAATTTTATTCATTTTTTATCAAACTAACTTTTTATTATTATTTTTTTTAACAATCTTACTTTTTATTAGTGCCGATAGGTTCGCGTTTGACCACAATCTAACCTAATGGAAAGTGATGATGGAGCACGCTTACCTAGAAATAACCTATTGGCTCTTAATTTAAAGTCCCCCAGGTTGTAGCTACCAAGAAACTCACACGGGACTGTGTGCAGAGAATTCCACTCCTTAGCTGTACGCACAATGAAAGTATTCCCAAAAAGTTTTACGTATATGGAGGCCCCCCCTCCATATACGCAAAACTTTTTGGGTCCACCATAATCCGATGATGGAATAGGCACGCCGTAGTTAAATTATGCAATTCCGACGCACACTCCCCGAAGTGTAACCTATACAAAACCAACAAGCTTCTTCTATATCATGAAATACTTCTGAACAAAACCTCAAAAAAAAAACCGATATGCCAAAGCATAATTTTTATTTCGATTTTTAGCAAAATTAAAATTCCGAAATTTTGTAATTTTTTCTTTCATTTTATGAGAAGCAAGAAAAATATAGTTTGCATATTTTGCTTTCACAATTTTCTTAAAAAATATCTATTAAAACAAAACAACCTACCTTCTGAGACGCTGCATCACGCAAGTATTCCAAAACACTTTTGAAATTGCTATTTATAATTTCCTTATGAATATATCGCATCCGCAGAAAGTGGCCTAACTCAACATTGCAATTTTTGGCAAAAATAACAAGAAAGTCTTCAAAGATAGGGTTTAATCAATTTAAATGACATTCAGAACGCATATTGACTACGTAAGATCTTGAATAGTCCCACTAACCGAAGCCTTACATAACATTGCATAAAAATAAATAGTATGTCTTTGCTTATAGGGTACGACAAGCTAAGACATACTGTTTACAATACGCTATTCAAGCCACATCTGGAATATTTACTAAAACTTTATGTACTATTAAAATCAATGCACAAAGGCGGACTTAATGCCTTAGGCATTTTCTACCAGTCGACCTTAGGGTGGTGCAGAAACAACATGGCAGGTGCAACTTAAAGAAAAACTAAAATAGAGAGAAGAAAAAAAAAATTGATCCAGATATGGGGACAAGCTTCAAAAAAAAATCATACATTTTCGATCATCGAACATAAAATAAAACCATAAAAGTCATCTTCAGTTATATTATAACTACTATACTCCAACAGAATTACACAACAAAAAAAAAAAATTTAACCTACAACAATTATTTATATACCATACATGCATGACTATCCGAAAGATTCTTAAGACCAACATACACACAAATATTTCATTTAAACAAAGGACTCATACATATAATACCCGTAATCAAGACGACCTAGAAGTATCAAGAGTGAGAACTTCAGAACTTTGAAAAAATCGGCTATACATTATCGCTCGCCATGAAACTTAAAAGTTTGGCGAGTTAATAATTAAGTAACACCTCTCTATTATAACCCATTAATTAAAAAAAAAAGTTGGCTGTCTGTAAAGTCGGTTTACGGACGATAGTTTAACGTGACAACGTCATAACAAAACATTGATGAAATGATTGTAACGTTACAATGAGTCATCCTTTATCGTGCGTGCAGCCGGCGTTCATCGATTTATTAGACGTTGTCATGTCAAAAAAAATAAAAAATCTTAAAACAGTCAGAGAGTGTACAAGCATACCAATATTTAAAACAGGCCTAAGGAATCATATATTAGACACACAAGTTTAGCTATTTATATTCGACACATACGTTTTTAAAACGATGACGTTCAAAAGTGCCGTTTAATGGCCTAATTGAAATAAACGTTTTGACTTTGACTTTGACTTTGAGTTACTTGCTATATTATAGTTATTATAGGCTCGCATAGATAGTTTCGAGGCTGTCATGCGCAAGAGAACGGCATCCCTAATGCGTAGGATACGTGGAAGCTCCAACAGCATCCTGAAGGTTATTGTGGAGAGGCCAGACTGCCCTTTTCTGATGCACTGGTCCATAGGCATAGCTGCGGGCCTGGTGCTGAGGAAAAATACTTGAATGAAAAGGAATAATAGTTTTTACAGCATGTTTTATTTAAATGTCATACTAACATAGCTTATAAGTAATCGCTACTAACCAATATGGACGCATAGTTTGAAATAAAGTTTTTTGATTGATTAATAAATTTAACTATGGTGCTCAGTTTCTTGGATGGCTTGAACGTCGTAATGTAAACTACATCTTATTGTTCATTTAGTTAAGTTTCTCTATAAGTGAACTGTCATTCGTTCTTTGAGAAATAAATATCTTTAAACTGAAATGTGTCGCTCCCGTGACCAATGTTTTCTCTAACCAATAATTCGGTCTCTTTTTCATTTACTACAGAGTTTGAGAGAAGGTTTTCCATAATTCATCATCATCATATCAGCCGAAAGACGTCCACTGCTGGACATAGGCCTGCCCCAAGTGTCGACCCTCACCAGGTCATCGGTTTACCTTCCCACACGGTCACAAGGCCATCATCAGCAAAGATTAGTTTTGAGCAAAATCTGAAATTACAGGTATTTTGAGTTAGGCCACTTTCATTCTAAAACAATATTGACTTATCATCGTTGATAACAAGAACCTAGGGTTCCTTGTGAATTCATACGTATGTACATAGAATAAATGAAATGTATGTAATAAAAGATAAGTATTCACAACCGTCGTGTATGACCAGAGGACCATTTTGGCGTTCTGTCAAAATGTATGAAAATATTATGTCAAAAAAACCTCTAGTTTTTTTTACATAATTTTTGCGACTGAGATGCAAATGCGAATGTTGCTTAAAATTAAGTAGAATAGGGAATATGCATAAGAAAATATGTATTATCTAAACAGTTTATACAAAAATATAATAGTAACAGTGTAACCGGAACCAAAATTGATCAAAAATCATTTTTATCTTATTGGTCCTCAAATGTATGAAAGTAGACGCACCTAAAAGAGTAAGTAAGGATCATAATAGGTGACTTTCTGTATTTTTTGCGTACCTAAAATGGCGTGACAATAGGTACAGTCTGTCTATAAAGTCATGAAAAAAAATGAGGGCGCTGCGGTGGTGCACGTAGCAACCCTGTATAGTGTGACTTCATTGATTTTGATACTTGCACATTATTTTGTACTAGAAGCAAACCTGGTGTTAATGAGAACGACGAGACGCTTTTTTTTAAACTGAATAGAAAAGGTAAAGTCGTAACATCCGTAATCTTTGGGAGGAGCATCACCGTATCCTCGTGGGGGCGATCGGAAAATCGAAAAATATTCATATATAATTATTTTTTATTATATAAAAGAAGAAAGAAGGAAAACTNGAATAGAATAGAATAGAATAGAATAGAATAGAATAGAATAGAATAGAATAGAATAGAATAGAATAGAATAGAATAGAATAGAATAGAATAGAATAGAATAGAATAGAATAGAATAGAATAGAATAGAATAGAATAGAATAGAATAGAATAGAATAGAATAGAATAGAATAGAATAGAATAGAATAGAATAGAATAGAATAGAATAGAATAGAATAGAATAGAATAGAATAGAATAGAATAGAATAGAATAGAATAGAATAGAATAGAATAGAATAGAATAGAATAGAATAGAATAGAATAGAATAGAATAGAATAGAATAGAATAGAATAGAATAGAATAGAATAGAATAGAATAGAATAGAATAGAATAGAATAGAATAGAATAGAATAGAATAGAATAGAATAGAATAGAATAGAATAGAATAGAATAGAATAGAATAGAATAGAATAGAATAGAATAGAATAGAATAGAATAGAATAGAATAGAATAGAATAGAATAGAATAGAATAGAATAGAATAGAATAGAATAGAATAGAATAGAATAGAATAGAATAGAATAGAATAGAATAGAATAGAATAGAATAGAATAGAATAGAATAGAATAGAATAGAATAGAATAGAATAGAATAGAATAGAATAGAATAGAATAGAATAGAATAGAATAGAATAGAATAGAATAGAATAGAATAGAATAGAATAGAATAGAATAGAATAGAATAGAATAGAATAGAATAGAATAGAATAGAATAGAATAGAATAGAATAGAATAGAATAGAATAGAATAGAATAGAATAGAATAGAATAGAATAGAATAGAATAGAATAGAATAGAATAGAATAGAATAGAATAGAATAGAATAGAATAGAATAGAATAGAATAGAATAGAATAGAATAGAATAGAATAGAATAGAATAGAATAGAATAGAATAGAATAGAATAGAATAGAATAGAATAGAATAGAATAGAATAGAATAGAATAGAATAGAATAGAATAGAATAGAATAGAATAGAATAGAATAGAATAGAATAGAATAGAATAGAATAGAATAGAATAGAATAGAATAGAATAGAATAGAATAGAATAGAATAGAATAGAATAGAATAGAATAGAATAGAATAGAATAGAATAGAATAGAATAGAATAGAATAGAATAGAATAGAATAGAATAGAATAGAATAGAATAGAATAGAATAGAATAGAATAGAATAGAATAGAATAGAATAGAATAGAATAGAATAGAATAGAATAGAATAGAATAGAATAGAATAGAATAGAATAGAATAGAATAGAATAGAATAGAATAGAATAGAATAGAATAGAATAGAATAGAATAGAATAGAATAGAATAGAATAGAATAGAATAGAATAGAATAGAATAGAATAGAATAGAATAGAATAGAATAGAATAGAATAGAATAGAATAGAATAGAATAGAATAGAATAGAATAGAATAGAATAGAATAGAATAGAATAGAATAGAATAGAATAGAATAGAATAGAATAGAATAGAATAGAATAGAATAGAATAGAATAGAATAGAATAGAATAGAATAGAATAGAATAGAATAGAATAGAATAGAATAGAATAGAATAGAATAGAATAGAATAGAATAGAATAGAATAGAATAGAATAGAATAGAATAGAATAGAATAGAATAGAATAGAATAGAATAGAATAGAATAGAATAGAATAGAATAGAATAGAATAGAATAGAATAGAATAGAATAGAATAGAATAGAATAGAATAGAATAGAATAGAATAGAATAGAATAGAATAGAATAGAATAGAATAGAATAGAATAGAATAGAATAGAATAGAATAGAATAGAATAGAATAGAATAGAATAGAATAGAATAGAATAGAATAGAATAGAATAGAATAGAATAGAATAGAATAGAATAGAATAGAATAGAATAGAATAGAATAGAATAGAATAGAATAGAATAGAATAGAATAGAATAGAATAGAATAGAATAGAATAGAATAGAATAGAATAGAATAGAATAGAATAGAATAGAATAGAATAGAATAGAATAGAATAGAATAGAATAGAATAGAATAGAATAGAATAGAATAGAATAGAATAGAATAGAATAGAATAGAATAGAATAGAATAGAATAGATATACTTAAGCAAAGATTTATTTATTGACGCCATATTTTAGTTAGGAGTTTTTATTTTTATTTAAAGTGTATAGAATAGAATAGAATAGAATAGAAAACATTTATTCGATACAGACACAACACAACAGCAACAAAACACAAAGTAAAAAAGAGAACAATCATAAGACAACAATAAATTATCTAGCCAGCCGCTAGCTGAGCGTGCCTATACCGAAAGGGTTACCATCTCAGCATTTGCTGGGCGTCAGACACCCAGCGCTGGTTTTCAGTTGGCACCCTGCAGTGACACACGGACGTGGGTGGGTATATAGTTAGATTCGTATTTAAAATATGAAATCCTCTGTAAAGGTTAAATATAAAGATTTACTTATAGATAACAGGAAAAACCTATAAGAATTAAAAAAAAAAAACATGTTAGAAAATACACTTCTCATCAAAAAAATCGAAACACCTCGCAGTTTATGATTTGATAAGGATTATCAGAAAAATGTGTATATTTAGGAATAAATGTAAAATGTCATTTAATAGTGAGTAGTATGAGGTTTTTAAATCCTAATGTTAATGTTCTAAATTCAAATTAAGTCTTCATAGGTTTCGTATTTTGTATAATGAGTAATTTTTACCCTGTATGGAATATGAAGGAAATGGGTAAAACAACACGCGTAAATGAAAAAAAATGTAAGAAACGTTTATTTAATAACTTGTATTCCCTCCGCGAGCTCTTATTACTGCTTCCATACGGTTCTTCATCGATCGGATGAGAGTCACGATCACATGTTGTGGTATATTATCCCATTCCTCTTGGATTGCATTTTGCAGCTGGCTAAGTGTTTCTGGGGCTGGATCTCTTGCTCGAATTCGTCTCTTTAATTCATCCCATAGATGTTCAATGGGATTCATGTCCGGGCTTCTTGCTGGCCATACCATAATGGAGATACCGACTTCGGTAAGATAATCTCGTACGACGCCCGCGGTGTGAGCTCTAGCATTGTCGTGCATGAATATGAAGTCGTTGCCAATAAAATGTGCATAGGGCATCACATGAGGTTCAAGACACTGTTCGATGTACCGATGAGAGTTTAGTGCAGGCAGCCGTGGCCCAGATACAAAGGCAAGTTCTGTCTTACCGTCGGCGCTGATTCCTCCCCAAACCGTCCACGAACCGCCACCATAGCTGACCTTTTCTTCAATGCAGCATTGTGCAAAGCGTTCTCCATCTCTTCTGTAGACCTTGTTCCTTCCGTCGTTACCATACAGCATAATTTTACACTCATCAGAAAACAGTACTTTGCTCCACTGAAGGTATGACCAAGTTAGGTGCTCGCGTGCAAAGTTAAGGCGCGCTCTTCGATGGTCTGCAGTTAATTTCGGCCCATTCGCTGGCTTATGCGGTGCCAATCCGCGTTCCTTCAACCTTCTTCTTATTGTAGAGTCACTTACAGCTACTCTTCGTACAACGCGAAGCTGCTGCTGCAGTTGAAAAGCGTTAAGGCGTCGATTTCGTAAAGAGGTTGTTACAATAAATCGATCATCTCGCTCAGAAGTGACCCGATTCCTGCCAGATCCTGAACGGCGCGTGAACGAACCAGTCTCCCGATAGCGTTTGTAGACTCTATGAACAGATGATAAGCTTAGATGCAATCTTGCAGCCACAACACGCTGACTAAGTCCAGAATCCAGCAATGCCACCACTTGGGCGGCTTCTGCGGGCGAAGTATCCATATGTTTTAGAAAAAAAAGTTTTTTCAGACGTCCCAAAGTCACAGTAAATGAAATAAGAAACAAAAAGTTTAAAGACAAGCGCTAATTTTAGTTTTTAAACGAGAAACGTACTCCAACCCTAAATACACATTTGTCTCAAAACAGTGATTAATTTCATTTATAGGATAAACAAATGAAATTCTAATTTCGAATTTTGATTTTTTTCTTCTTACTGTAATGACCAAACTGCCAGCTACACAATAATGTTTTTTTTTTTCATGGAATTAATTCTCTTTTGTAAAAAATTAGGACAAAAACAATAAAAACGAAAGTGTTTCGATTTTTTTGATGAGAAGTGTAGTTTCGTACGAAATCGTTTACACGTGAGTTCAACTCTTATTTGTCCTCTTGAAAACGGACAAACATCCAGAGAGAATGCCAATTTTACTAATTTAAGTTCGCATTCGCATGTCGGTCGGAATCAGTCAAGAAAGTACGGAAATTGAGGCTTTTTTAGCAGATTGCGAATAAGATGCGAACGAAATGAAAAATAGTATACGTGGTAACAAAAAAATACAACCGACTTCCAAATAATAAAAACACTACAAAGTATAAAATAACTTTAATTTCGGGTGTCAGTGTTTTTCGTTGTTTCTTCGTTTTTAACACCGACTTCCGAAATTAAAGTTATTTTATACTTTGTACTGGTTTTGTTATTTGGAAGTCGGTTGTATTTTTTTGTCAAAACCACTAGCAGCACCTCTGTAAAGTCTCAGTAAAGCAAAATACGCAATTCCAAAACGATTCAAAAACGAAACTACTTTTGATGAAATCTTTATGGGACCAATCGTAAAGTATATCCTTCCACATAATAAAACAATTTTTCAAATTGGTTCATAAATGACGGGCAACAAACAAAAAAAAATAAAACCGACTTGAGAACCTCTTCCTTTTTTCGAAATCAGTATAATTGTAAAAATGGCCTTCAGATTTGATGTGTGTCCATTTTCTGCCAATATGCTCGGCTCTGCTGTAAGAAATTTCAAATCGAATATCTCAACAAGTATTTTTTTGTGACGTCTTTGTTATAAGGCCAGAATATTTTGCATCATCTCATCTGCCTAGCCTTTTCCCAACTATATTGGGGTCGGCTTCCAGTCAAACCAGATTCAGCTGAATACCAGTATTTTACGTGGAGCGGCTGCCTACCAGACCTCCACATCCACAACCCATTATCTGGGTAACACGGTACTCCTTGGCAAGACTGGTGTCTGATTATCTGGCTTCTGACTATCCGTAACGACTGCCAAAGATCTACAAATGACAGCCGGGACCAACGGCTTAACGTGCTTTCCGAGGCACGGAGGAGTCTCGGTATGTTAAGATGGTCACCCATCCACAGACCAACCTCGGCAAGCGTTGCTTAACCTTGAAGATCGACCCGTGCGGCTGTTATTATTTAGCCACGAGCTCCTCACAAGCCAGAATATTTTGCATATTAACATTAAATTTAAAATTGAGACGTAAAATGTGTGCGCCACTTGGATAAATAGTTTTTACTAAACATGAAAAAATAAATAATGTCTTCCGATCACTACAGACTACCGTACTCCGTAAAACTTCTTGACTTGCGAAAACCACCCTTATTGCTACAGAAGAAAGGAGCTATAATGTCAAAATGTTACTAAAAATATTCGCTTGCCTATACAGGTTGTCATACCTTCCAAGATGCACGTTTACACGAATGCGTATGCTTACGTGTGTCATAAGCGAATCTAAACCGCATGGTTCTCAACATAAAGTTCAAAATGGCACGATATGATGAGATTGAATACCGGAACGCTATCGAACACATAATTTTGAATTTTATGTATTTAGAAACATGGTTTAAATCTGCGTGCTCGTTTATAAAATTAGGCACTGTACCAACAATTTATACAGACGTAGGATTGTGTTACTTTTAAGCACACACATCTGTCACCACATCTACACACACAATTAATTTATTGTAATTGTTGAATACCGAGTAAAGTATTTTTATAAGTTACCATTTAAATTAGGTTAACTTTAAAACGTATTAAAGATTTAAAATACTACATAAACTAGGTTTTTGCTTTCTGAACAAAAATACACAGACATTGGAGCTTAGCAATAAATAACGCATTTTATCAAGTTCAAAATCTCATCAAGTTCTGAAATATTATATTGGTTAGTTACTTTCTAATAGTCTATTATTAGTAACATCTTTGAGAGTAAACTTTTTTTTCTTCTATTATTTAAGATAGGTTTGCTCTTGACTCTAGTCTAGGTCATAGATGACAGAGACAAAGGCGACGATGGGGCGAGCTTGCCCTACCTTTTTTTTTATGACGCACACCATAAAATGAAACATATTACTTGTATTAAAAAAACGGACTGCAAAGCAGAAAAAAAATCCATATCATTTTTCAAACAGTCTGGTGCAATTGGGGGATGTATTTTAGTGACTAACTTAACAAGCAGGAGACAGAAGAGAGCCAGGTGAGTAAATTGAAATAAACATTAAAATAAATACAAATATAACCTTTATTGCTGTTTCTTTTTACAATAACTTAATACATGCCTACTTGCTAAAAACTAAATGTACATTCTAGTTCTAATTTATATTAAAGTGATCGGCAACTGAACAGCTTGTCTGTCGACAAAGGCCACCTCTAAAGATTTCCACGTATTCCTGTCTCTGGCTACTCGACTCCATACTGGGCAGCTATTTTCCGCAAGTCATCTTCCCATCTTTTGTTTTGTCTGCCCCTACTTCTTTTCCCATCCCTTGGATACCATTCTGTTACTATAGTATGCGCCAGATAAATGTGGAATAAAGTATATTGACCTTTCCCTAATAACTGTTCATAGGTACCTGAACAATTAAATATGAATCGTTTTTCATTATTAGACAATGTTAAGGATCACGAGAGATGATGATTCGGGACAGCTTTGTGTCATTAATTCCGTTTTTCAAATTAAAAATATCAATAATTGTAGGTGGGTCAATGACCGTTATTCCACGATTATCTGGCGCCTACTATAACCTACTCCATTTTTCTATATTTTCTCTCGACATATAAACATTTACAACCGAGATAAGCCCAGTTTTTCTAGCAATAGAATTTTAACAATAATAACCAAAAATTTCTCTTGATAGAAACGCAACGCATATACCTCGACGTCTATCTAGTTCAAGATCATTAAGAAAGCCTCAAATAACTAACAATTCATAAACCTATTCGTTTATTCCTAATTGAACGAAAGAGAAAATACCTTCAGTAGACGAATAGTGTCGCCTCGTATTATATCAGATACAATTTCAGCTGTAGCCCGGGGGTATGACGAGGGAGTTAATGAATTTCTAGGTGATGGATTAGATATTTAAGCTCAGCTTGATGAAACACCCAGTTGATTGAATTCGACGAACACGTGGTGGAAGAAAAAGTAAATTAATACGTAACTTACGTATTGATTAACTTTCGACGAACAAAAATGTTAGCACTTTTTTGAGGGAGCGATTTAAAGGCCAATAATTGCGGGACAAATTTCCGTGCGTTCAAGCGCATTGGAATCAAATGTCACCGGCAATTTAGAACTAATAGTGTTATTGTTTGTCCGTGGTGCTTGGCAATTTGACGACATGGTTGGCGCAGTGGTTGAGCGATTGGTTGCTGTGCTGCATGTCGCGGGTTTGATTTCCGCACGGAACAAATATGTGTATGGCCTACAGATAGTTGTTCCGGGTCTGGCTGTTTGTGTATGTGAGTTTCTTTGTTTGTAACCGCAGCCAAGATACAGGCAAAATTCCTTGTGTGGAGAAACGAATTTAAAAAAAAGCAAAAATAAAAACACGATTGTTGTATGGGAGCCCCCTTTAATATTTATTTTATTCTGTTTTTTAGTATTTTTTGTTATAACGGCAACAGAAATACATTATCTGTGAAAATTTTCAACCGTCTAACTATCACGGTTCATGAGATACAGCCTGGTGACAGACGGACAGATGGACAACAAAGTCTTAGTAATAGGGCCCCGTTTTACCCTTTGGGTACGGAACCCTAAAAAAAAGTCAAATCCACTTATTTCTAAGCAACGTTCGCATTCGCACCACAGTCGCAGTCAATCAATATGTAGGAAAAGTAGTTGTTTTAGCCTCAGGTTATCAGGCATAATGCCTTTTAAATAATGAAAAAATCAAATCTGCATTATTTAGTTGTCAATTTCATATTTTAATAAGCGATTCAATATCATTTCGTAACATAGACGATAATATTCAAACTCAAAGCATTTATTTCAATTAAACTATTACAGGCACTTTTGAATTGTCAAGTTCGGTCTGTCCAAAAAGATGAAGCTATTTGCACGTTCCAAAGCGTAGATCTCTATGGAGAAGAACGCGCAAGAAACTCCACGGACACTCTTTTAAATCAATGTTTTTTACAATAATATGGTTACATCATTCGTGTGAAAATTAAACAAACTTACATATATGAACGATGTAGAAAGACTTGCACGATCAAGCGACCGAAGTTAAAAAAAGCAACAATTCAAGGAACAAATAATTAAAATAAACCGTGGCAGCTGAGACATGACCAGTCCTAGCTGACGGCGCTCGCTCAGCAATATGACACCCGCGCTAGCACCATTCGGCTCAACCACTTTGAAGAGTGCCAAGAGATCCAGCACCATTAGCCAGACTTTTAAGTGAGCATGACACTCCCAACCGCCAGGGCACATTCAAGTCAAAAAAAATTATAGTTTAAAGTACACAGTACTCACACATCGTTTAGTAAAGTCGATTGTATAAAACAAAAACAGTTCTCAAACCTATTTTTACCATGAGTGTACCAATACTTTTATCTTTCAAAAAAATCTACACAAAAACTCAGAATCTTATACTTCTCCAACATCTCCATAAGCCCTTAACTACACACAAGGGCGTTGCTAAAGCGAAACGGAAGATATAAAATATATTTTATATTCATGTTTTTAACGTCCCGTGGGGGGTGTGAAAAAACAATTGAAAAGATGCCTCCTGTATGTTGCTTGGTTTGTAACACAAGTCGTAAAATAAACCACGGGTAGGTACACTAAAACTGTTATTAAAAATCGGAAGTTGTATATTCGGTTTTCGGCGGAAAAAAATGTTGATGCTTGTTCTGTGGCTTGAGTAGATACAAAGTCCTAAAAAAATGTATTAAAAAAGAAAAACTCAAAAATGTAGTTTAATTGTTGTCAGAGGTTATCAGCTGGGATTGCCAACTCTCCGAATTCTGCTGTGTGTCAATTAATTTCATTTAATTTTGATTTACATATTATTTAGAATTTTTATTTACATAGATATTTACACCTGTTTTATAAATACTTAAGTAACTGTATACACTAGAAATAAAAATAAAAAGTCCTAACTAAATTAACTCTAAAATATGGCGTCAAAACATTCAATCAACTACACATACAAGTAGTTTCCGATCGTGGCACTCAGCGATAGGTAGGTACTGTAGTTTTTATCATTCAAAAATTCAAAAATTCAAAATTCAAAAGTCATTTATTCAAATTAGGCTGAGTGCCAGCACTTTTTGAACGTCAAAGTTCTACATAAAGACAGTCCCCCAAAACGCCCGCCCGTCACCACTTCCTAGTGTTTTAGCTGGGAAGAAGAAGTGGCGCAACAAACTCCCCAGCAACACATCTGTCTGTTGAGTTATAAGAACTATCACTTATACAAAGATATGTAAGTAGTCAGTATTCTTACAAAGAAAACAATACAACAAAGGTAACACGTAAAAACATAAAACTTAATAATTCGCTACTTGTAAGCTAGCACACTCCATTATGCCAGCATAAACAGACAAACTCAAGCATAAAAACAATATCAAATCAAACTAAATAAGCCTCCAGACATGAAGGGTGTGCCCGCTTACACGTGCAGAGGGTAGAATTTAATAAAAAGATCTGTGACTCGACGCCACAAGTGATAAACCAGGGCCATCAAAATTAAACACTAAGCATATAATCGTTATAACAATAGTAAAATCCATGGCTAACAAGATGACCTTTCACCACAAGCAGCACAAGCAGCATTGAAAAACTTTTATTTATCAGATCAGTGCTTAGAGATTGATTAAAAATTTAATAGAATCATCATCATCTGCCTAGCCTTTTTCTCAAATATATTGGTGTCGGCTTCCAGTCAAACCGGATAAAGCTACTTCTTGGCAAGACTGGTGTCAGATTTTCTGGCTTCTGACTATCCGTAACGGCTGCCAGAGATCTACAAATGACAGCCGGGACCAACGGCTACGGCAACGGCAAGAATTTAATAGAATAAATAACATTTATTCGAAACCTGACACAACACAACAGCAACAAACACATAGTTAAAAGATAACAATAATACAGTAAAATGGCCTATACCGAAAGGGTTACCATCTCAGCAATTTTTTAAAGTACCTACGAATCTACAATATAAAATAACGCGGGACGCATTATCGAGTAGCAGCAAAAAGACAGTTTAGGAAACACAAAAATATGCCTTCCATAAGAT
>NDFZ01002376.1:4885-17846 GCA_002192655.3 Mamestra configurata
GGTGTACCCCGCCTACCAGCCCTACCCCTACCCGGGCCAGCCCAGCGCCGACCACCACCAATAGGCCGTAAGTACCGTCCGTAACCCACGCACACACCACTTCATACACAGCTACAGATCGTTGACTACATATGAACGAAAATGCACGCACTCATAGACAATTTGTGCGTGCGCCTGTTTTCGATCGTTGTATGGAGCAGACTTTCTGTATATTTTGTGCACACAAATGCTTAGATAGATCGTGCTTAGTTCAAGGACACACATCTGCAGAAATATTGCGACGGAAATCTCGATGTCGCACTCGCTATTTTTTTGAGACCGCCGTAACTATCTACTTTGGCATCAGACCAAAATATCGTTCCGTAATTCGGGAAACAGAAGCAGTCGAGATTCCTTCGCGTTATTTTGGCTGATTGTCGCTCCAATGCCAGTCTGCTGTCGAACAGTGTTTCATGCAACACTATACCCGTTCCTGTATTACTTGGTTGTATACTTAAGTTGCGTGCTTAGGATAACTTGTTCTTGTACTACATGATACGTGATTATGTTCATATTTTGCCTGTTTGTATTACATATTATTATTATTATTTTTGGTTTATTTTATGACATGTTGAATGCTCTCCATTGCTTTAGTTTTATTTTGATAGTTCCGATTTTTTGTTGTAAAAATTCTCCTTGAATACCCATTATGTATTGTTTGTTTATAATAAAAAACAATAATTTAAATCAAACTGAAAATGCCGTAAATAAATACTTCACTCACATTACATATGTTTGGAGGAAGAAAGTGCAATGTTGATTAATTTATATGTATTTATTTTATATAGCTATTTCTAATAATTGATACCAATCAGTTTTCACCAATTTATTATTTGACAGTTGAAACAAAGTTTTAGCAATTTATAAATGTTGTTCCAATTGTCACAATGACCCTGAAATGTATGATATTGATGTGTTATTTTCATTAGAACAGTATGGCATACAGCATGTTATGATATATTTTGTGTACTCTTATCATAGGTGATTGGTTTATTTTTACATTGCAAATTAATCTTTATTTTACAGGCATTTTCCGCTATATATATATCACAAACATATCGACAAAATGCATGTCTTAATTTATGATATATTCTATTTCAGTTTGCATGTCATACAAACATAATGTAAAGTTTATAATATGCTATTTTGACGTGTCTAGTAGTTACTTGTGAGATGTGTTGTACACCGACTCTTTAGTGTGTGTAGTGTTGCAGATGTAGGCCAGTTCCGGGGTTGCCTGCTCGTGAGCGCAAAATCCACGATTTGTTACGTAGCAAGTGTTGCCATGTTCGTTTGTTTGTGTGATTGCAGAGCGCCGACGGAGGGCCAGGAGACCTGCCGCCGCCTGACTCCCCCGTTGTACATTCTAACGAAATAGTTTATAACTTGGAAAATGAACGCATCATAGAACTACTGATTCGCCTAGCTACTGACGACCCACAATAAATAACTTCAGTTAGCGCGGCTCTGGATCTGAGTCGACCTCTGCCGCTCATACAGCTCTCGACTCGCTACTTGTAACTGTATGATCTGATTATTATTTTAAAGCTTTGCTATTTATTATTGTAAATAAATACAAATACATCAATAGACCTCTCGGCATTCAAACGTCCGCTCACATCTAGAGTCGTCATCACGAACAGATAGTACAGGCACATATCACTATTTATTTCTTGTGGGTAACTAACACTTGAACATTGTCAACTTAACGTATATGATGAGATTATTTTTTACGAACACTATATTATTTAAACTTACGAACGGCTGTGTGGTTTATACTTTTAACTGTGTTATATCATGTTCTTTTTATACTGAAATGTTATGATTGTTTATGTGCCAATATTGATCATTTGACATGCCAGTCTGTCCAGGTTTAAGTTAGAAAGCCACACTGCCTTAAAAGATGTAACAGAATGATCCGTGATCCGACCTACCACGGAGCTATAGAGAGAATGAACGAAAAGCGGACACCACGCCGCGAGGAGCCGAGGTAAATGCACTGTGCTGAGTGACTAGTTGACACGCATACTGTCCTATAAATACATGTGTAATAGCCACGTGAATTTGGAGATCGCCAATTTTTTTCCACAAAATCAGTAAGAAATCATGAAATAGAACTCCCAATTCATGTAAACCTATGTTTAGCATAAGTTAGGTTGTAATGTTTGCGCCACATCTCTCTGAACAGCTCGTAGGTTGTAATGCTGGAATCAGTGATGTACGGTTATATAGCCTCGGTTTAATTAGGTGTTAGTCTATATGAGAAATAAATGAGATAAAGGTAATGTAATACTATCTACATTCCTCTCGACACTGTTCACTTTGGTTCGACGCGGTTCTCGCTCGACGGCACCGAGGGAGCAACCCCTCACACTTGTATTAATTTTTAAGCATATAAAGTGTATATTGATTCACTAGTGTGTTCATTTTATTTATAATCATGGTTTCTGTCCACAGTCCTTGGAGGTAAGTGACCCTAACTCTTAACAATATACATCGTTGTGCTTTTTACTCTTTCTCTCACATTTTTCTGACGTTTTGAAGTGTCAATTGACATTATGTTTTGGGTGAATGTTATTATTTCTGATATATTTTTCGTGAAGGTGTTTATTACAATAGGATCCCTGATTACTATTACACAGTCGCACGATATTTGGCGCATGACAAAAAATTTCATAGGTCAAATCTTTTTGAAATAAAATATATTTTTACAATATGATATGGATCAAGATCATAAAATAGGCTTTTCTGATGTTTTGTCACACGTCAAAAATCACATTTCTCCCCAGTCGTGTATTTGAGTTATCATGTTATTTCCTATTTTAATAGGTGTAATTCTTACGTTGACATCTCGTAGATACTAATCTCATGGTTCACTGTTATATCGTATTCGTTTTATGATGTTTGCATATTTTAAATGTGCTTTTCACAGAATCGCATATCCAGAGATATGACATCACTTTTCTTACCAATACTGACTGACGAGCATACTTCACCACAAAGGCGGGACATCTTTGAAACGCTAACCAAACTTTTAAACATTGACAATGTTTTTGCGTTACATATTGTAACATTTCCATGTTTCTCTATATGCCCTTTATCTTAAAACTTGTATTTTTTTTACATCGCTGTGTACTTGCTATGTTGATTTGATTATTATCTTGTGTGTATGCTGTATTTGCATCTCATCATGTGATTGCCTCACTACCCTCATTGTTGTCGATCTGTTAAAGGTGGGAGAAGTACTGCCACTCGTTAATATCATTGAAACTGACACAAAAATGATACAAATAATGTTGGAATATGGCGGAACGAGCACGAATGCTGAGATAAAGGTGGTATTACTGAGATTGTCTTGGTAAGTTTTACTTTAAATGAAAGAAGGATGAAATTAACTCTGATTACCTGGTTACTCTCAAACGTCATGCCAAGTACAGTTAGAGTCGACGATAATGTTGAGACTAATACACAGCAGATGCATGTGGGCAAATCAAATGGTCCATCTTATAATAGTATTACGTACTGAGGGTAACCCCACTGAACACTGCATAAGTATTTTGATTAGTGTGTTTAGTGTCATAATAACAATATTAACTATCTCAGATAAAGGGGTTTAGTTCTGTCTGGCTCATGCGATTTCTAAGGAAAGTACAAAGTAATATCAATTGGCTTAGGGTCACTTTCGGCTACAAAAAAAACTTTGTCAAAATTTTATCATGGGCTTCGATCTACATAAACATTTGAACACGGTGTATTCAAACATACAATTATGTGTATTAATTGATCAATTTATTCTGCACACTGTAGATAGCTGGCTATAACGCCCGCTTTTTGAGGTATTCTACCCGGCTAGTGCTTTCCGTTCTAAATCGCGTTTTTGAACACCCGGAGAACTTTGCTTATAGATCTTATTGAGTTTTGTCGAATCACTAGCTATTGAATACTGTGTGGGGACCTCAAAAGCCGGGCAAATGGTGTGCAGTTGATTTATTTATAAAGCGTATTGGACGCACTTATCAATGCGACTATATTTCAGCCATTGTATAACGATCCAAAGACGATTTACCATATAAATTAGAAACAGTAGTTTTATTGGTCGAATGTGATAAAGTGCGTTCACCGCTTCACGTTTTGGACAAATCGTGTCTAGTCATAATCGATGAATTTTAATTTTATATTAGTTATATCTAAGTTCAATCATTTCATTTTGCATTTTAGTTCTGTAGTCATAGTAAAAAAATAACAGTTATTCCAAATTATTTTTATTTTCATGTTACATCTTTACATACCTATTTTTGAATTTGATTACGTTATATTGGATTTCACAGCGGCGAGTTAGGGGCGATACAATAAATTATATTAAAACTATGTTTTGTTTTATTTCACAATAGATATGAGAAAACATAGTTATGATAAGGACCTGCCTTGCATTCACTAGATTAATATATATTAGATATTTAATATTTTATTTGTACTTATTATCACTTAAGTTAAAGCTATAAGATAAGACTGAAGTTCTAAGTAGTTATGGATACCACATCGCATTATCTACTTTTAATATTTGACTAGATTTTTTAAGTAAAAACACCACTTAGTTTTATAACTTCGCTAGGTACTTAGATAAAAGTGATTTCTGCACGCAATTGCCTTACAAGCTTTGATCATAATTTAATAAGAATTTATTATGCTATTATTCAACTATTTTATATTCAAATGCTAAAATCTTTAGAATGGCAGTGTAAGTAACAATATTACCTCCGTCATATTATAAACCCGTCAGTACCTTTGTCGCTGATTGCTATCATTCTCATCACCTGACGTGCCTGAGTTCAGCGATGCTGTTGACGCACTTGAAGTTCTGATCAGCTGCGAGAGCCGGGACAGCGGTGCTGTGGCCCAGGGCTGGAGCGGACTACCTGCCTCTATCACTGGTGAAGGCGATATCCTGCGAAGAGGATTGTAGGTCTTCGAGAACAAAAACTCTTCGAGAGAGAGAAAGGAGTCTTACTCTCACTAGGAGAAAAAGATGCTTTTGGAGGGAATCTTACAGGGAGGCATTTGGAAACACAAGCTTCTGTCACAGTGAGTCCACACGATACAGACCTTTGTCTGCACACACATCTGAAATTCTGAATAAAAATTCTATAACACCGACATTTGGTTCTACAGACAAAATTCTATAGTTTATGGAAGTCTGTATCGTGTGGACGGTCCAATGGGGAGGGGAGGGATTTACATTTAGGCACTTGGGGAAACAAGCCTTTACTTAGGGAAAGGAGGTAATCAGACAAGAAAGCACTTGGGGAAAAAAGAGTTTGCCGCAGGGAGAGGAGGGAATCTGATAAGTAGGCACTTTGGGAAACACGAGCTTTTGTCTTCGGGAGGGGAGTGAAACTTGCAAGTAGGCACTTTACGAAACACAAGTCTTTGTCTTGGGAGGAGTAGGTAGGTAGGGAATCTTGCACTAGAGGAAACTCNAGATAAGTAGGCACTTTGGGAAACACGAGCTTTTGTCTTCGGGAGGGGAGTGAAACTTGCAAGTAGGCACTTGACGAAACACAAGTCTTTGTCTTGGGAGGAGTAGGTAGGTAGGGAATCTTGCACTAGAGGAAACTCAAGTTGTTGGGAGCGGGGGGAATCTTACAGGTAGGCACTTGTGGAAACACAAGCTTCTGTCTCAGGAAGTATTTTGACAAGGTAGAGGTAGGCACTTGCGAAACACGTGCTTTTTGTCGTAGAGAATGGAGGTACTTACAAGATGGAACTTTTTGAAACACAAACCTTTGCCTTGGGGAAACATTGATTTAAGGAGGGAGGGAATCGTAACAAGTTATGGCTCCAGCAAAAGAATGTTCGAGGATTTTGCAAAAGATCTCTTACCTATTTCTTCTGGGACGTGCTGTTTTCGGTCTTCGAGTCTTCACGTATTTATTCGATGCCTGGGTTGGCGCCGCACTTTCAACGTCAACTCCACTGCCGGCTCCTATTGAGAGAAATATTTGAGTTTCAGTAGGTGGTACCTACGTCTATATATATAGGTATATAACAAATTCAATTCTTGCGAGATCTTTCCGATAACGACTAGACAGTCATGACGGTACTAAACCAATCTGTGGTTACCAGTTGGGAGCCTGTCGCCTTAACCGAAAAGCTTGAGAATACGTTCTTTTTTTTTTAAAAAAAAGGGACTTGACGTGTCCGCTTGTATGAGGTGGGCCAAACAAATTCGGATTAGGGTAGGTAGTTCAAGGAGTGTTTTTAGTACCTAGGTAATCTCTGAATTCCTCGGGAGGAAGATATTTCTGAGTAGAGTTATCTACCTACTTATTTCCATAATATTCTAATGGATTGTGATGGTTAGTTATGACTGCAATTACCTACAAGGAACTTTTAATTGCACCCGGCACCTAAACGCTAATCAATATAAAGAATCGGGTGTAGGAAGACGTAGGCAAGCTCTGCGCCTCGCCTAGGTAAATCATGTCCGTGATTGGTTTTGGTGGTCTGGCGGTAGTCACAGACGTAGTAAATCTGTTTCAGCTGTAGGAACTGTAGATACTACTTCTATGTAAGTAGATAGGTACTAAGCATACTGGTGGCAGAGCGGAAAAGCATTACTAGTCTCATAAAAGTAAGGCGGTGTAACATACCAACTACAAACATTGAATGCTCCACGTGGCCCGGCGCAGGTAGCCCGGTGGCAGACAAGATGCAAAGAGGCCGTGCTGCTCGGATACGAGCAACGTCCCCAATCGCTCTGGTTAACAAAGAACAACTTTTTAGGTTAAATATTCATTTAATACCTGTCTACACACAAAGCCGCCTGTTTCCCGGTATACGACACTCGTGTGATGTTCGAAACACGCGCCATGCCGCGCGAACCCAAAATGGAGGCAAGAGCGTCAGGGTAGCCCGCTAAATTCACTTTCTTGAGTTTTTTGCCGTTTACAACTCTGTTAAGTGTATAAGTTTGCATGTTTTATGTAAATCCCTTAGGCTAAAGGCTTATTACACACGTACCACAACACGTAAGCGGCCGCTAATTGGTATGGAAATGGATAAAATTTCCATTATGGACCGTCGATTTGGAAGTTCATATTTTTTTTGTAGATAGTACTCGTAAATATAAAGCTTTTTACGTATTTTGAAGTTGCGGAAATTCACAGTTTACAAGATATAATTTTTCTGCCCTACCCCTAGAGTGTATATAAAAAACCGGAGGCGCGGAGGGAGAGCAGCCCTCGCCCGCTGTGACGACCGCCGAAGGCGACCAACAAGCCGAAGCTGCGGAGCCGAGCATGAGTGACCGTACTTCGGCACGCAAGGGCGGAAGGGCTGCACTTCCCGCAGCGCCGGAGATAAGGCGGAGTCAAACAAGGGGGGGAGAGGGAAGCTATCCATAAATCAATGGACATTTATGGAAATTTTTATTCTTACCTAAAAACTTTAACCATGGATATCTCCATAACCATGGGGTTCTGCGGGGTGGGAATGGTACAGGCGAGTAGCCCCCTTCCTCCCCCCCTCACCACCCCACAAATCGATGGATATTTGCGGATATTTTCGATTCTAACCTAGAAACTTTAACCATGGATATCTCCATAACCATGGGGTTCCGCGGGGTGGGGATGGTACAGGGGGGTAGCCCCCCTCCCCTCTCTCCCCCCTCCGCCCCATAAATCGACGGTCCATAATGGAAATTTTAACCCACGACGCAACCGCAGCGACACTATTCATAGGTAACCACAGCTCGACCACCTTTTGTCGCGACGGTGTGGTGTGGTTGTGGTACGTGTGAAACAAGCCGAACCGTAGGAAATAGTATTTGTCACGTGTTATAATATAATATGCTTTTATTTATTTATTTATTTATTTATTAAAACTTTATGCACAAGTAAAAACACTGTACAAAGGCGGACTTAATCATTAATGCCTTAGGCATTTTCTACCAGTCGACCTTAGGGTGGTGCAGAGACAACATGGCAGGTGCAACTTAAACTAAAAAAAAAACTAAAAATAGAGGGAAGTAAAATAAAATAAAATTATAAATACATAGATACATACATACACTTAAACAAAGTTATTTTTGTACTATAAACAACTTACATAATTTTTTATGTGTCGCGCACACGATCTCTCTGGAAGATCGACGCGACGTCACAAAAAAGCGCTTAACCCTTACTTTATAACTGAATTTTAATATTGTTGGTAAATTTCAATGCTGAGCTCTTAATTGTAAATAACGAGAGAAAAAATATTTTTGTCTGTGTGTCCTGTTTTCACTCTGAATTGTCCTGGTTTTTTCAACTCTAAATCCAAGTTTTTGAAATTTGGGGTTGGCAACTCTACCTTAGCTCATACCCAAATGAGCTGAATCGATATATTTGTTACCAGATACTCCAAAAACCATTAGAATGTGTTACATCCACATTCCAATGCAAAACACAAGAAAAGGACGTAAGACTAGGCAATAATTGTGGTCAAAAGACTATAGCCTTCCCTTCGGGGTAAATGCCAACTTACTAATCGGGCTATTTTTGTAAGATTAAATAGTACGTTGAAAGCTTTACACAGATCGAATTTTGAGTCTACAACTCTGCAGTAGCTTTTGGATTGTAAACCAACACATTTACACACAAACCATTTTCTATTACAACCGACTTTCTCCTAATTTCACATTACCACTAGCAACCCTTATAAACTGAACGGAACCTAAAATGTCAATGTCAAAGTCGATCAATAGAACTTGTTCAAGGCTTCAAGCCAAGCCAACAAGCAATACATACTATAGGACATACTTCAAGCTGCTCTGTCAAATCAGTTTTTCTTGTCAGTAAATAATTTTGTAAAACTGAAGTGACTTTCAAGTAATCATGAAGGAGGAGGAAGGTTCAACATCAACTAGTGTATCTCTCAGCCGTGAAACTCAAGCCGTAGAAGAAGACTTTATAGAAAAATATAAGAATTTGCCTTTGCTCTGGGACACTACCCATAAACATTATACAAATAAATACAAACGGAATGAAGCGCTAGAGGTCCTGTTAAAAATTATAAAGAGATGGAATCCATCCGCTACTAGTATGAATGTTCGACAGAAAATAAACATATTAAGGTCAACTTACAGGAAAATCAGAGGAAAATATTTAGCATCAAAATCTGTTAGGCCGAATGGAGAAGAAATTTATGAATATGAACCTAAAAATTGGAAGTTTCACGCACTGAGATTTCTTGAAAAAAATTGTGATGACAATAACGATACGACTGTCAGTGAAATGAATGTGGATGACAATAATTTTGACGTAAGTTTCCATCCTACTCGTATATTTGTCCTTGACATCATTTATTTCATAATTGGACAAACATCATTCATTCTGATTTGATGATATTTTCTGTTGACTGATCCAACCCAACAAAACTTGTTTTAAACTTTTATATTTTTGTAGGATGAAGATAAAAACGAGTCAGAATCGGAAAATGGTGAGCCTTTATCTCACAGTAGTGACGTCTTAGCAGCTATAACTGAAGAGGAACCTCAGAGGAAGAGATTAAAAGCTTTAAATAATAACAAGTTTGTGAAGGTAGAAATTGAGGAAGATTATTATGAACCAAACGATAGTTTATTAGACAGAGAACTTGAAGCCATTGGGGCCAACGTGACTTGTAAACTAAAGAGAATGAACTCACTGCAAAGATATCATGCTGAACTGTTGATCAACAAAGTTCTTATAAGTGGCTTGAAGAACAATTTGAGTGATGAAACAGACTTGAGTGATGTGTATAGACCATAATAATATTAGTTAAGTTATTTTATTACTACATGCTTTTGTAAGACCTAAGTAGTTACCTAATTATATTTTCTTATCATAAATATTTTTTGACATAATTATGCACAAACTATTAGGTAGGTAACAAAATTTTTTATAAAATTATTAACATAAATGCCTTATCAACAGTATTAGAGGTAGATTTTTAAATTAACCTAATGTGATTTGATTTGAATATAATGTGCAGAATTTGTAGATAATAGGTAGGGTAGGTTAGGTAGGTACAGTCAGCATATCAGTGGATGTCATTTGATATCAACTTTTTTTGTCAAGTAAGTACTTACCTAGTGGTTTGCAATGCAAGTGTACCTACTAATAGGCCTGCTACACGGTCAAACCAACCACCGACAGAGGTCACCTTGGTTGGGTCAACCAAATTTTATTTTGTTCTACACGATCATGTGGTTGACACAACTTGTCAGTTTATTACTACGCTACGTCTTGAAATATGGCACCATATCTTTCAAAACATCAAAAAGACATCAAGCTTGGGTCTTTTGGTTTCGGCCTTTATATAATTCGGACCCTATATCCGACGTCTACACGGTCAATTTTTATGCAAACTCAACCAAGGTGACCTCTGTCGGTGGTTGGTTCCGACCGTGTAGCAGGCCTTTAATAGTATGCGGTATTGTTGTAGGTAGGTACCTAGATAGTTAGACTTACGAGTTATTCCCAGAGCTAGGGTGATCTTCCCAAGGCACATCACTCTCCACAGCACTGCTTTCAGACGCTACCAAATACATAGACCTGCAAAAAATAGTAGGTATTTATACATAAAAATACATCAACAGACTTATAAACAAAGACCTTCCAGTGTATTGTCGACTAGATAGTAGGACTAAGGAGGTATAAATACATATCTGTAACAAATATTTTGTATGTCCTTCAAATCTAGTATGGATTGATGTGAAAAAGCTGCGCTACCGTCACATACTACACTTGCGTTGCGTTGATGCGGCGTTACTCGAACCATCTCCATATTATGCGTCCGCAACTCTACCCTCAGCATCAGGCCTCTTCTCTTTATACCCAATAACGTCTAACCAAATGTTTGAATGAATGGATGTTTGTTACTCAGTCCCGCCAGAACGGCCGATCGGATCTGGATGAAATTTGAAAGAGATATAAATTATAGTCTGGAATAGCGCAAAGGCTACTTTTATCCCGGGACTATGTTCCCATGGCATGTATTCCAACATTCACGCGGGCAAACCCACTGGCAGAACCTAGCTTAGGTATAAGGACAAGAAGTTATCGTATTGTTACCTGGCAGGCACATACAGATGAGGCGGCGGCGGAACAGCGCGGCGCGACGCGGACCGAGCGCGGCGAGCTCGCGACGCACGACCCAGCAGCACTGATTCTGTTATATTGCACATATTTAGTGAGATCTAAACTATTGTCTGCTATCCCAGCACCCAGCCAGTCTATTCTGTCAACATCTCACTGTGTAAACTTAGGTGGAGAGCATGAAGTGAACTGTCTTTCCATCTTGTTTGTATAGATTGACACATCTTCACCTAAGCTTACACAGTGACATGTTTACAGAATCTCACTGCTGATATAATCATCTTCGTAACTTTGTGTTTTTGAGTATTGAGTTTTGGAATTTTGCGTTCGGAACTTTGGGTAACCGTGAGACGCAAGTAACTGATAAAGATCAGTTACCTACTACTTACATGTAGAGCAGCTACTACAGACCACCAATATACCTATGGTGTTTAGTCATTAGCATAGCGCATTTCAGACCTAGTGTTTGGCATTTGGAGAATTTTATTTTACTAAATCCTTACCTACCTTTCGACGGGATTTGCTTTGGAAAGCACGTTAAGCCGTTGGTCCCGGTTGTCATTTGTAGATCTTTGGCAGTCGTTACGGCTTGTCAGAAGTCAGAAAATCTGACACCAGCCTTGCCAAGAAGTACCCAGTCACTGAGTTGTGGAGGGTCGATAGGCAGTCGCTTTACGTAAACTACTGGTATTCAGCTGAATCCGGTTCGACTGGAAGCCGACTCCAATATAGTTGGGAAAAGGAGAGGCAGATGATGACCTAGCGACGGAATTTGATACGTAGGTAAAGCTCATTCATCGCTTGGTTGCGTTATAAGTACCTACCTGATATGGGATCGCTGTCGCTGTTCTCATTCCTTTCACGTTTCCAAGCGGTGTCCGTGGTAGTGGGTGCGTCGGCGGCCACTCCAAACAGGCCCGATACCGCGCCAGCCACCACACGGCGTGCTGAGCGAGCCGCCATCTTAGGACATAACGACCACCTTATCATCGTGTCAAAGTAGTAATATTAAGAACAAACTGCAGTGCGATTCTGTAGAAATCTCACCGTGTTAACTTAAGTGAAGTGAGCTGTCAATTAATATAAACAAGATGGAATGACGGTTCACTTCATACACACTCTACCTAATTTTTCACATGAGATGTTGACAGACCGGCTGTAGGACGCGACTCGAGGTACTGCAGCAGTGCGATACTGTAAACATCTCACCATGTACCTAATGTGAAGCGAACATGAAGAACAAATGACAGGTCACTTCAATCTCACTCCACCTAAGATGACACGGTGAGATATTTACAGAATACACCAGCTGTGCTTGTTTCAGTTGTGACTGGCAGCCGCGACTGAAGGGTTTCATTACAAGTTAACTGTCAGCTTTGTCACAAGCACTGTGTGGCATATGTTATTTTTTTTTTTTAAATCTTTATTTATTTAAGGGATTTTTGTACACTTAATGACGATGTCAGTCCCATCGTGCTACTACAAATAATTTAACACACTCAACTTAGTCTAATTTCTTAACTACTATAAAGGAGTACAATATCTTTGCTGCTTCACAATAAGGTTTGGCTAAAATACCATGGAACATGCCAACATCCATCATTGATACTTTTAAAAAGTTCAACANTTGCTTCACAATAAGGTTTGGCTAAAATACCATGGAACATGCCAACATCCATCATTGATAGGTACTTTTAAAGTTCAACAGAGAATTCTTTTGTTATTGTGTCGGACACATTCCTCCAACACATGATGTACGTCCTCTTTTGTATTACAAATCTCACAGTTAGGGGAGTCCGTTTTCC